>JAQGBV010001401.1:0-15854 GCA_034698685.1 Isotomurus pseudopalustris
ATGTTGATCCACAGGCCAGTAGTTCCTATGCAATGAATGATGATTGTTGCTGTGCCAGTAAGTCTGTGCTTGTGGAAACCTTTAATTTAAATGAGCGTTAAAAGATGCAGCCATGGTGAAAACTGGAAACTAAAATATCAAATCCAGGCTGATTCCTGACATGCATAATGCACATTATGAGATTTGATGCATGAAGTCCAGAGACTCGAATAGACTGCAGATTAATTAAATAATCTTTTGCCATCACCGCCGGTTTTTCTAAAAATTAACGAAAACGAATTCTCTTTACTCTTATACACAGAAATTAGGCTTTAAATGCAACTCTTTTAAATTGTTTACAAAATGGGGAAAATAAAAAACACATAAGCAGAAAAAACTTAGGTCAAAATAGTAAATGGATAAAACTAGACCCCGACGAGTTGTCATTCCCACTGACCAACCTCAACTTGACACAATTTTTGCTTCAGATCCAATGCAGATAATGCTTGAATAAATGACACAGCAGCGAATTCGAATCTATGAAGCTAATACACAGCCATGCCAGAAAAGTAACGCAATTGAAACGTGTGGCAATGAATTTTAGCTAAGATAAAGTTTAGTTTACAGCAGTGAATTGGTTCTGCTACTGGATTTTAAAGGACCAGGGCAGGACACGGCACCAGTGAAAAACCCCTATCTCTAGCAAAGTGAGGGGCATTTGAAACCATTCTCAGGGCCTGGAAGGGCCCCTCCCTGTGCTAGAGATAAGGGTTTTTCGCTAATTCAGGGCCCTCTGCAGGTCAACCGAGACCGTGCAGGTCTTTGTGTCCCATAAGAAAATTGTGTTAGACGGTCCAATCTACAACACAGAAAATTTCCAGCCCATTCTAGCGGGGACCCAAAATCCCATTAATAGTGTGCCTGGTCCTTTTAATGAGCATAAGCATAAACTCAGTTAATATGTTAACTAGGATTCAAATGAAACTCATTCCACAAATATCGACAGTAGTTCTTTACACAATTAGGTATTTTTGCAAGCTTGTTAAAGACGACAGTGGATCCAAGAAAGCTCGGAACATTTTCAAAAGGTATTATAACATTACAACACATTGACCTGCGCTTAAAATACCTGTCGTATTTGAGCTAACACAGTAATAAACCTGGTTAACTAACTTAAGAGAAGCAAGCAGTTTACTTGCGCATATTAGCTGTAGACTTTGTGAAGGAAATCTATGGAACTAGTTTCCGAATAAGTTTTAACACAATTCTTGGGGCAGAAAGTGTTCTCCTAGAACCTTCTGCACCGCACCAGGTCCTCTAAATACTAATATATGATAACATTTACCTCATGGTAAAGAGGAGGCTGAGCCTCTGCCCTTCGACCTCTTCGCATTGGGGAAAATGCGACATTTGGCAATGGAGGAGGTGGACGTGGACGTGGAGGGGAGTGCATTATCGCTGCTGCACCTTCCTCATGTCCCACTTGAGTGTCGTTGCCTCCCGCTGCACGTCTTGTTTGACGTCTTCCGGTATTCCGGTCATTCTGCATGGGAACTACTCAGTGTGTCCTTATGACCTAGTATCCTGGCAAGGTCGCCACGTTTGTGAGGGAAATCTATGGAACTAGTTTCCGAATGAGTTTTAACACAATGCTTGGTGCAGGAAGTGTTCTCCTAGAACCTTCTGCACCGCACCAGGTCCTATAAATACTAATATATGAGATGATTATGAAGTAAATGATGAAATGATGGATGTGTGAGTAGATGAATATTAACTACGATGGTCACACAGAGATTCAATGGACACAGCAAGTGTCCCTTAGGAGTGGAGATTTAAGTCTCTGGGTAGCAAGTTGAGACGCTTGCAATAAGAGAAAACTAAGCTAACTATAAGCTAATACTTCGAGGCGCAAGTCTCTCGAGAAGTAGAAATAATCACTAAAGATATAGGAAAATAAACCAAAGAGGAATAAGAACAAACTAACCCCGATGGCTTGGGTTTCGAGGTGTTTTATAACCTCTGTCTGTACTCAATTTACGAAGAGAAATAACCTCAGCCAAGGCAATAATTAGCATGTCCTGAGGAAGGGAGGAAACTCATCTCCCCAGAATTCTTATAAGCATAATATGCTTATGAACTTAAGTTTTATTCTACACAAATGGGACTTAACAACTTTCCAAGAGAGAATCACATCTCTTAGTACTAGCTTCATTGTCTCATCTTATGAGCACATGCGAGGTTCGTAGGCTCCACCTCAGCAAAGTGAAATGATAGAAAGTAAAAGCCTCTCAGCATATTATGCACAGTGGTTCTACGGTATGCGTAGTAGGCACAACGTTGTACAAACCTTGATTCATCTCAAAGACTATCTGGTATGTACAAACACAAATGAATTGATTGAACACAATTCACAAAACGTCTAAAATCACATTCAGTTTGACTTTGAGCTTTGAAGTCCGAAACACCTGACAACTAAAAGTACTAGTACGTCTTGAAATTGGATCTTATTGTTGGCAGAAAGTAAAGCAATAACAATTGACTGCAGTGAACGAATGTGCGAGTAAAAACTGTGCTAATATTGAGACATCTGCTCTCAAGTAACAATAAGAGTGACATTTTGTTTTACAAGTTGGAAGCCCCGAGTACTTCTGCATCTCGGTAAGTACTGATTCCTGATTGTCAGCTCGCAGTTTAACTATCAAATTACCCAAAAAAATCCACGCAGTTCTTCCTAATCCCATTTTCCATTTGTTTTGTCTCTGATGTGTTATAGCACAAACCAGTAAGACTCAGTATCAGGGTGTCATGTTTATAGAATACATAAAACAATAAACCCGTGAGTGCATCCCAAAAGGTTTAGCTGTTGGTTACCAGTTTATTCTAGCAAAATTCGGGAGTGTAGGGGCCTGGTCAAGCGTCATCTAAGTGGGATTATAATTTTTAACGAAAGGACTTTAATTGTTGTCTAACTCCTTATTTAAGCAATGAACTTTTCTTCACTCGAAGTAAAAGAGAGTGATGATTTAATTCATGCTGCGAAAGTTTGTGATGTGGTGAAGTATTTTTGTAATGATAATTTATTCAAACACGATACGCAATGCTCATAAGAAAAGTTCTTTCAATAAATAACCTGTTACAATTATAATAAAACGGATTAATTCATTTCTGTTCACACAGGAAGCGTCGGGACAGCGACAAAATTATCCAGCTAAAGTCACAAAATAGGCCCGAAGAGGACGTGTAAACGATAGCGCCGCACAAAGAAATTACGTTAACGGAAAAACACACCCTAGCTGAATACAATATTCTTAATTCAGGTTTCTGCTACATCGTTTGAAGTTGAGTAATATTTCTGAAACAGAATGAACTCATTTCTGTGGACAGTATATTTCCTTGGACTTCCCCTACTCGTTTCATCGCTTAATCCTTGTAAGTATGATTATTTATGGTCTTATTACTCTACAGTACTTAACTCTAGGTCCCGTTTCTTCACAAGGCGTACTTATCGGATTTATAATTTTCTCGGAAGTTGAATACATCTACAAGAAACAAGCTGCGTGCCAAAAGTTGACTCATGTCATTTTGAACAATTCGCAACTGCCAAAATTAAAAGTAAAATTTTTAATGCTGCCTTAGATGATACCTTTTCTTAAAATTAAACAACAAAGAAGCAATAATGCTTTAAAGATCTTGTGTTGCGAATCGATTATTTTAGGAAATGATCTTTTGCTTCAAGAAAACGATTCAAACGCGTTTTTTACACGGGTTGACGAGAGTGGCAATCCTGTCCAGAAGGTACGAAGTAAAAGCTGTTGAGTGATAGTCCAGTGGGGAAGTCAAATAAGTAAAGGTTTTCCTTCTCAAGTCTGTTTGTGTAAAGATTCTGTTCTCAAATGAAGTACATTTTTATGAATTTCATTCATTTGTTCTTCAGGTCTCATTAATCACGGAATATTTCACCACGGGTTGTTAATAGAATTTTAAGGACAGTCAGAATGTTGTAAAATAAAACTTAAGTCGGCAGACAACAGTTTTCGAAAATGTAGCTGTGGCTACATTTTCGAAAACTGTTGCCCAGCAAAGGTGTGCTTCTTCCTTAATTTGCACTTACAAAGAAACTCCCAAATTCATTAGTTACATCAGCACTTGCGATAGTGTAAAGAACAATGTGTCTTTTTCATTGTGTTGAGTGGGGATAGGGAAATGAGGAAAGAAGGTAATCCTCCGGGTTGGGTGACCCGATTTGCTTATCTCATACACCTGATCTCAGAGTCAGAGATCAGGTGGAGGAGTTCGGAGTGGAGGTGTAGCTGTGCGGGAGAGTGTTCCATTTCGTCTGTGGACTTTCTCCAGCCGTCCCTTCCCTCGTCGAAGTCCTCTTCCACCGTCTTGCATCAACGTCAGTCGTCTAGGCGTGTCGTGAAGCGTCAAGGCAGGTCTTTCTTTAGTTTCGTCACTCTGGCGTGAGTAAGTTTGGAAAACCACCTTTAGCGAGTTCGCAATTGGTAACGGTGTCCTTTCTTGCTCGGCTTTAGTGACGTCGTAAGTCCTTCACGGTCTCCCTTGAGAGACGTGGAGGTGGAGGAGGGTCTCAGAGGAGTCAGTCGAGATTAGGGCAATGCGAGAGTTTCCTTAGAACCATGAGAGACCCTTGTCTCATGTTACCCCGTTACTCACTTTTCTTTAAGTGGGTTATTCCTCAAACCACAGGCTTTTCTTAGGCACGTCACTTTTATTCATAGTCCTATTTGACTACAGTCCTTTAGTCCTAGGTTATAAGTATTCCTGCTGGTCCTAGATTAAGATCATTCGCTCCCGTCCCTTCAGTTATTGAGAGTTATTACTATTACTCCACTTTAAATAAATAGATATACCTTAATATAAATTTTATAACTTCCTGTAGTTGACTTTAGTTAGTTCTCTTGGCCATATTATTTGATTCTCATAATTAAATCTTAACAAGGGAGTGTATTTACACAAAGGAAATAAATTGAGGAAAGGAAAAGGCCTGCGGAGGTGCAAAGCAATGATATCATTTGGATTTAGGCGTTTCACTCCGTTCCCGATCCTTATAATAGATACAAAAAAATCGTTGATAAGATTAGCAGTGAAGTAGATCTCTGTCGCAGGGCTCAAGGAATAGTCAAGGAATTTTTATTCTTCATCTTAGCTTTATTTCATTCCTTGTCTAAAAATACCTTTAAGTGTAAAGTGCGTAAGGCAGGAAGGAGACAAACCTGGAGACTCTAAAACAAGTTTAAATCTAAGAAATAGAAAAAGGCCGAGCATAAAGGTTCTGAAGAAGTATTTCCTTAAGACGCTAGGCATAAAATACACTTGGTCTTATTTAAAACACTCCTTGCATCTAGATATAAATCCTGTGCCTGTAATAATAACAACAACTATAATAAAATTATCATGACAATAAGTGAAAGCGCATCCAATTTCAATATCACAGAATTGCGAGCAACAGAGTAATTTACAAAGCAGATTAGATATTTTGATAGGGCCTTGAAAAATTATTTGTTGGACAGAGCTCCAAAACTCAGATTCCTCAACAGTTGGGTCTGGGTGGGATATACGTCTTTAAATTACCAAGTACCGCTTGTGGTCCTAGAAAAAGTAAAAATACTGGAATTGCAAAATCTGCTGAGATTGGAATATAAAAGCTGCATCAAGTTTAAAAGCTAAACAATTTACCTAAATCCCATCATCCCTCAATAAAGCGAACCATGCATTATTTATATTTGCATTACTTAAGTAATTATAAATATCAGACTTCGTTTGTTCATGCTTGAACCTTTGATAGTAAATACAAACTTTATATTCGGAGTGAATTCTTACACACATTTTTTTATTTTAGAACCAAACTCCGGAGTTAAATACATAATTATAGAACAAGAGCCGAATTTCAACTGATCAATGTAAGTATTTTATATTTTGACATCATCAGGGTCTTGCAAAGAGCCGGTTGGCGTGGTCAAAGCGACGCTTGTTGGTGAAAGCTTTTCCAGATACGGGAATTCCCTCAAATTTTTGCACCTAAAAAAAAGGTAAACATGATTTTATATTACGCTTACTTCCACTTTAGTACTCCTATGTGTTTATTGAGTCTTTAAGAAAACAAGTATGACAATGCATAAGTGTTCTATGTATTTTGAAATCTACTGTATGGCTAGAACAACGCTTTTTCCTCTTACTTTCTCTATTTTTTCTTTCTCACTCTTTCTAAAAATCCTGAATTTCTAGAAGAAAGGAAGAAGAATAAATATAAATTATCGTTTTATTTACGGAATGATATCATATATGAAATGTCGTCAATATATCCAGGGGACATTTACCATGGTACCTTTGGACCGGTTGAAGAAGTGTCAGAAGAAAGATCCATTTCGTTTGCGTGATTGAGTTTTGCAGATACTTCGCACACTGAAATAAAGTCAGGCTCTAATCATACTTTTAACCTTACAGTTACCATCTTTCAGTGCTCTATATTTTCGGCAAGCTTCTATTGATATGCATATGGGATCCTACAAAAGATGTCTTTAACAGTTTTAAACTTAATTTACTAAGCACTTGTAAAAACAGCAATGCTGGCATCAAAAGCTGGTGTGTAAATAATGTGGTACATACATGGTCTCTGATGATTGCTTGTTTATTTGCTCGTTATTATAAAACGAACTAATTGCAGTTGCTACCACTTCTTTGTAGTTAAGCATCAGGAATCTTCGGCTTTGGATTAATAACGCTCATTGTCTATCGAAGTAATTCTTTTTAATTGTTCATTAGGAATCCAAATGAAACGCAAGGAATGGCGGGGTGCTTTTTAAGCTCACCAAATATCGAACATTCGGAATGGCTTCAGGTGACATTTTATGCATGGATTTCATTTAAAATGAACCATTAATTTGTGGATATTCCTTTCAACGAAATTTATCTGAACTTTGTATTTCCCAAAAATTGATAAGTTGTATTTCAGTTATTAGTAGTTGTTGTAGTAGAGAAAGTACAACGGTTAAGGGGGTTGGATAAGGCTGCTACTTAAGGCTACTTAAGTGAACTCAATATTATTGAAACTCTCATTATATGCAAGCGCTTTTGGGACACCCTGCATTGTCGCGAACAACCCCTTAACAACTTTTTCATGATGCTACATTATAAAAGAACCACTTGAGCTTATCTTCCGACATGAAATAAAAAGCTTTTCTGTTATTTTTGTAGGTTGACTTTCACACGGAGCACATGATTAGAGGGATGCTGATCACTACAATCGATGCAAACGAACAGAGGCACATAGACTTAGGATCATATGAAGTTATTTACTACCGTCCTGAAGTAAATACCTGGAACCATTACGAAGATCGGTTTTCAAATACGGTAATTCTACTTTTAAACTACACTTGTCCCGACATAGCTAATGGAAGCAGCTCGTTAAAACTGCCATCCTTATGCTTAACTTCGTCTTTTAACACCTCAGTGTCCAATTTGAAGGCCTAACAGATCGAGTAGTTCCTAACTACATTGGTATTAGTTTGTTTAATAAGGGAGTTCCATGAATAGGAGAAGGAAACTTTTTCTGGAAGTTAATTTTACTTTTTTACTTTCCAGGAATAGTTTAAAGTACAATGACTGCAGACTGAAGTATATTGTAAAATGTTTATTTTTGTAGGTACTTTTTGGCAACTCCAATCGACACAAGATATCGAAGACTGTACTGTGTCCTCCGTTAATCGCATCGAAATTAAAAGTTTTTCTGCGCCTCTCTGCTCCAATACCAATATGTATAAGGGTGCAAGCCTATGGATTCGGTTTTGCAGGTAATAAGAGCGGTACACTCAAAACGTTACATAAATGCAAAACATATGATCTTCTTTTGTAGAGATCTTGAGTTACTCGATGCCGGAAGCATCGGAGTATGGAAACTGGAGTTTCTTAGACAACCTGTACGACGGCTTTGTGGAAGGAAATTTGATGAAGAACGGACTAGGTCAACTGACCGACGGCCGGGAAGGTTCCCAAAATTTTAAAGATTACCTTTCTTACCCAGCTAGAGGTTAGTTTCGTAACATACTTTGCATTAACGTTTGCATTATTATGTACCGACACAGCATTAATTTGTTGGTGTTTACAATAATTACAAATATGTGAAAACACATTTAGGATTTTTATATCAATTATTTCAGATCGCAGGTGGGTAGGTTGGAGATTGGACACAGGATCCAAAATAAAAAATCCAATTCAGATTGTATTCAAGTTTCAAGGCCGTCGCGAATTCCTTGCGGTCAAAATTCACACTTGTAATCAGTTTCGGAGCGGAGTTAAGGTAAGCATTAAAAGTATTAGCTCTCTACAAGAATTTGTACCCAAACGAAAGACTTATAGGTGAAATGTTTGCAATGTGAGAAATATTTCTTATTGAAAAATTGAAAGTCGCAAAACTACAAACAAAAAAGAAATATTTTCATTACAAAAATTTCAAGGTAAAACTTAGTCGGTTGGACCAATTCAAAAACTAAAAAATACCAAGTTAAAATAAGGATTATGGTAATGTGAATATTGGGTAGAACTAAATCGCTGTCAAAAGGACGGTCGTTAAAAATGTTCATTACAGGCCAAAACAGTAATTGCTGAAGATGAAGGAAGAGGCTGAGTTGAGATAATGATTAGTAGAGGACGAGGCAGCCGCTGATAAGTAGGATAAGTTGCACTCATTTTCTTATTCTTAGTCCTTCCGTTATCTTTAGTCTAATTTTACTTGAATAGTTGAAATGGACACGCTGAAGTGAGAAGTTAAGGAAAAGCAGTATGCGTTCATGTAAAAGGTTACTCTGTTTTAATTTCAATGCAAGGAGGATTAGCAACTATCTCTGAAAGGAAATTTCATTAAGCATGGTTTTTTTGAACCAAAAATAAGCATTGCAGATGTTCTAATTTGGTAGTTGTACTATGCATTATCAATGGAAGATTAATAATGGTATTCCATTGTTTACGTAGAAATGCGCAAGTACAATTTTTGGCAGAGTACTAATACATCAAGAACGTTTAAGTTTGACCCAGAATTCTAGATGTTAATGGATTTGGAATCACTTGCTGCAATGCTCAATAGTTTACTTTGTTATTTTGGGAGAAATCATACAACTATCGTTAATAAAATTCAACTCCATCTTCTATTAATTGGTTTTTTGTGTGCAGCTATTGCAAATATATTTACCGACTGCCTTACGGCAGCCTTAGATTCAAAAGTCACCCTTGATTCATGTCGCTTGTGTATTGAATAATTAATTACCTTCCTGGAGAATTGAATCGATTCAAAAAGCGTCTGTTCCGCAGAGTAATATCCGCCGTCTCTGACACTTTCCACGCTCTAGTGAATTTCTCTCCTTTGAATGAGTTTCTAAAACCAGAATATGAACAAACCTGGACAACTTGAATTTACTATTTTAATATCAGCTAATGAAATTCAACAGGTGTTTCGTGAAGCCAGAGCGGAGTTCAGTCAAGACAATGAAACATTTGAAGAGGAAGCAATCATCAAGTATGTGGAGGAAAACAATGACTCCGAAACCCCGACTAACATAACGATGCAATTGAAAATGAAGGTTGGAAGATTCGTCAGACTTTCGTTTTATTTCGCTTCAGATTGGATTCTAATAAGTGAAATCTACTTCGAATCTCGTAAGTTGTAGACAAAACTTGGAATTGAAACCACACTGGTAATTCCACAGAAGGAATTTTGGTTTGCCTTCTAGGCTCTCTTGGTCCGGAGGAAAATGGAGAAACCATCACTTCCATTCAGAACACAACTTTCCATATGTCTGCAACAACCCCAGAAACCAATGAAGAGCCACAGTACATTCCTCCGTGTAATCGTAAGTGAGCGTTTCCTTTTAAAAAAATCGAATTTTGATAAACCTCACTGATTCAAGTTATGTTCTTGATACCTGAAAAAAGTTGAGATTTTAAAACTTTCACTCCTAAATTTTCGCAAAAACACAATGAGATTGTTTTCAAACATTTTTTATATTTCACTCCGTCTTTTGGTCTGTTAGTTTAGTTGTTATCGGTTTTCTGTTAACGGAGGTAGAGAAATGATCACTCTCACTTTTACTTCGACTCTTTATTTGTTTGTCTTTTTAATAAATTCCATATCCTGAAGTGTCTACAAAATCAAACACACAACTAATTAACCAAACAATAAAACAAGTGGGTATTAGACTTAAAAAACTCATATCCGAATAAAACAATTCTACCCCATACACAATAAACTCCATGCATGGAATTAAAGACTTCGTAATAACTTCAATTAATTAGATTTGGATTTATTTATGTTAGCAAATATCATAAAGTAAATTGTAGCCTTACCAAAATTATACCTGCATCGTAAAATTATGTTCAACATATATTAAGGGGTAAGTATAAAATTACTTGAGTGTGTATGACTATGAAGTCCTCTAGTGTGAAAATATGATTGTCATGCACTGACCTATTTTATACATTTTAACGCGACCATTAATACACGAGACATATCTTGAGCTAAAGAATCCTTCTCCTTACACACGCTGACCAATTCTGCCCCTTAAATATCAGTAGGAGTTACACTTGAGATGCAAGCAAAATAATCAACAAGTCAACTACCTCCGATAAAAGTACGCAAAACTCAAGAACTGTTCTAACTTGGGGTCAATCAGTAAAATGTTGTCAATCTGCGGCAAGGAGAGTTCTTGTCTCCTTCTGCAGACATTGGCAATGTAGTTTCCTTTAGCTATAACCTTAATCTGTTCTTAGTATTACTTCACCTCGCGAAGACTTAACTGGGAAGTTCATAAACGTGTCAGTCGGTAAGATTCCAAACTAAATATCCTCTCAATCACTCACTCCCTCGCATTCGCAGATCACATACAACCGCACTCACAACATCCACACGTCCCACGCACATTTACATCACACGCACACTCTCAACTTATACTCAATTTAAGCAGCTTATTTGCATTCTTACTCAAGATTTTTTTAGCAGACATTTCAATCGCCAACGCTTGGAGAAGGAATTTACAGGCAAAATTCTGCAATTTTATTTAAGTGTGCATTAAATTTTGCTGTTATTAAGCAAATAGATGTGAAGTTACTTACATTTTTGACATAAAATGGAATTGAAAGCTGGGTTTCTAATTTTGAAATTTCGTTTTTGGATCATCCTATAGCCTCTCATTCACGTAATCTGAAGAACTGATGTGAATCTGATCATGCAAATTTTTTATTAAAGCTGGTGTCCATGAGAAGACAACAATTGATGGCAAGTTGGCAGAAAACTTGGAGGGGATGCTCAAGTTTTTATTATTCCTATCCGCAACGGCAGTTGGTTTAACTCTTCTGAAACCAGTTTACTCGTTCGTGGTACGAAAACAGCGAATTAGAACAGATCCCGTCTAAAATCCTCCAAACTCACCTCGCGTACGGTCTCGTTTCATCCAGCTAGTGTTAATGTAACTTTGGATTTCGGAATACAATTATAGTTGAGACAATGCAGTCATTGTTATAAGGGACTGCTGTTTGAAGTAGGCTAGGTAATATTGATGTTAAGATGAATCTAAAGGTGTTATTTCCAATATAATTGTATCAAAATTTGTGTTCAATGCCGAATTAAGAATTTATAATTCCCATGTTGCTGCATAGCGCAATCAAGTGTCAGCATACTACTGATAGGGTTCAAAGGATTTTGATAAAAAAATCAAATTAAATGTACTTCGTGTTTAAGTTTAAGTTTATTCACATTAAAACTGCTCAACAGAGCTCGTTATGCTTGGCAAAGGATGTAGAGAGAGTATTAAAATTAAAGTAGCGAGGATAAGTCAATTGGAGAGATTCAAGTAGTAAAATAAGAGGTGTAAATGTAAGAAAAATAAGCACATTGCATGCGTAGGTAAGTAGTTTAAATCAGTCATTGGATGTAATTAATAAGCTTAATTGGTAAGTGTGAGAGTAGTTGATTGCTCTATTGTTGAATTTCGAATTATTCCTTCAGCTGTGCCATGAATTAAAGTTCTTTTATGGATTTAAAAAGTTTCGGTAACTTTATAGTAACAACCAATAATGTCCTTGGCAAATCTAAACGTTTGGCATACGTGTAGCTAAATCTTTGGAATTCATCTTTGCACGAAACTATTATAAAGTGCTTGTTAATGTGTTATATATAATGGTACAATGAACTTTTTATGCTACCATGAAAATTTTTATGCATACGCTGAAATGTAAATAATGACATTTTCTATTAGTCGCTTAAGTCTTGTATTTACACTTATCGAAGATTTGACTTTTGGAATCTTGAAAAGTTTGTGCATGCGATAAAACAAACCGCAAGAACATTGTTGCAGGACTCGCTGATGTATTGTCGGTGAAAAATTTGGACCTTCCGTTGAATATCCTTGTACATCTAGTTGCCGGAAATTTACAATTAGAATTTATTCGAAGCGTGGATTTTCTTAAAATTGTGAACTATATAAACTGGAAGTAAAATTTGAAAAAAAAATCGTTGAATTCTTTTCCATCATATCCAAAGCCTATTAAAGCCGAATGAGTAGAAGAAAGTGAAAGAGTAAACACGGAATAATAATTTTAGTTTATAAGCGTCATTAGCATCATTTATTCGTTCAGATATCTGAAGTAAATCAATAGGCTCATTCTTCTTACCCCGATTATAGTTAACATCTTTCCTAGCTTGTCTAATTTGTGGATAGTGTTGTTAATTTAAAACTAATCCTGAGTTTTATCGAATGCAGGAGTAGTGTATCTTTTTGTAGCCACAAAACAACTTAAGCCCATGTCCTCAAGAGCCATAGTTTTTCATGCTAAACATCGTCTCCGGGAAGATTCAGCCGTATACTCTGAGAAGACAATCCGAAGCTGGATGGAGAGACGAGTGTGAAATTGCTTCTAAAGGGCTTAAATTCTGTTCAAGTATGGGAAATTACTTCTGGTAACCTTGACAGTGGTTCCTCCGAGAACTTGCCATTAAATGTATTCACGCATGAAAACTTAATTTATATTGCGTTTATTTATAGGTTCACAAGGTGTATGAGAATGCCGGAAAGCATAAGTCTCGGCTGAACTCTTACTAATCCTCTGATCTCTGCAACAGAGATTCTGACTGCTATTCCATTCGTTCTTCTCTGTAGGTCATTCATTATCTTCTCTGGCACAGACATAAAAGAGGGTAGGCTTCTTGCGAGTTCAGTTAATTGTTTAGACACTGATGTAACTGTGAACCTGAGTGGAGATTGATTGGTTAAGGTAAGGGCGAAGTTAAAAAGTCTAAATCCAAAAAGGATTTGTCGAAGATTTACACGGACTTGAGGTGTAAAACGTATTGCTGATGTTTAGAAAATTATTCTAAATTACGGGAAAGTAGAAACAACACCTTATCGAGTTGGAAATGAAGGTGGATTTTCCTTCCATTGCTTGCAAATAACTTCTCAATCTTCTGTGCATGTGACAATTATCACATTCTATCGTTGATTAAATTTTTGTTCTTTTGGTTGAACAATTACCCGAATAATGCAATTTCATACTTGACACATTCCTAACACCACACATCTGATCGATTTTGAATCGGTGTCCCATTAATACACTTTCAAGTGCGTAGTTCTGCTTTATATAACTTAATTCTGACGTCTGCAGAAAGATATTAGCATGGTGTATTAGCATTATTATACTTTTATAAAAAAAATTATCAAAGGGACATCCTTAACAAAGGGATTAAGTCAATTCTATGTGAAAATACCTGAATCCTCAAAGAAAACACGTTGAGTCTTTAAAGTTGAATTAAATTTAAATTACCTTCAATGAGAACGGAATTTGGTAAAGCAGCTAATTTTTATCAAGTTATTAAAATGTGGAATGCTCTACCAAAACACACAACTGATTGTTTAACATGCCATGGATTTAATACTAACTTACGAAATACGAACACTGTTAATACAATGTCGAAATACTGATTATGTTTTCGATGAAAATTGAATTTTAAATCAACTTGTGTTCAATTATTTTAGAAAACTATGAATTGACACTGAAAATCGTAGCAATTAGCAAGGTATTTTATGGTACTAGTTAGAGAATTTTAAATCTTACTTTTCATGTGACCGAAATCCGAAAATAATGGTTGTAGAATTAAAATTATCGGTCACAATAATAAACTAAGTTATCACTATGACTATGTCTATAATTATTGAATTTACTGATTACATTTTGACTGATTTCACTAATTCTTACGCTTTTAATTTCATTGTTGGAATCCTCTCCATCTTTTTGTCAGACCTTGGCCTGAACTTATGGCTACATATATTACAAGAATATTGACGCAAGAAGGATATTTTCTAATCCTAACTTGAGTTGATTGCATTTAAGGCCAGGCAAACAAAACAACCAATTTCTACTTAATTAGAATAAAGTCAAGCGTTGTTGTAGCTGGGTTAGCCACCAACAAATGCTGATGAGTGTCTTTTTGAAGAGTTACTTGCTGATGCACAATTAGCAATCACGACTTTAATGCCAATTCTCCACAATGAATTTCCTTTTGATTTTTCGAATGAAAGGAGCCTCGGCATGAATGTCGTCCTGATTGCTGTCATCCGAAATCCAGACTCCTCTTTCTTCCACCCATTTTCTAATTCTTTATGGCTTCACTTTTAATTCGCCTGGAGATTTTTCGAAATTCATTATCTTCATTGTTGGATGAGGCAGGGCTTTAAGGCGGACATTTTTCTTTTAAAAATTTCGGATTATGGGCGAATTTTGATCTTTGTTCCTGAAATATGAGATGTCAACCTCCTCTTCAACAAATTGGTTCTTCACGTTGTTAATTAACAAATATTTAATTAAGCTACAGTTTAAGAAACATGTTGAACTATTTGCTATTGCGTTTTTCCACGCAGAGCATTTTTGCATTCATTATGATAATTATGTCATCACCTTGCTTTGGTTCTTTGTAGTTTGTACTATATATGATAAAGCATAATTTCTCAAAACAAGGTACTCTCAAATTGCTTAAGATATATACGCAGTTTACAAAAAATTATTCATCAGCATTGAATGGTCCTTAATTCCAGTTTGCCTCCCCAAAATTGTCGTCCTTAAAACTGTCTGAACTCCACAATCCACTAGAAACCTTAAATCTTGAAATACAAATTAAAATGCAAATTATTTCTTGTGTGTTATTTTATACTACTCACTTTTGAACTGGATATTAAGATGTTATTCAAAAATATTTAATTGCGATTCAATGTTCAATTAATTATCACTAGCTTAGGAATCCTGTTCACATGCAAAGTGCTCAAAGAATTGAACCTCAGGAAAAAGAAAACTAAAATGTCTGTGACTCTGTGTACATAGGATTTCACATTATTTTGTAACATACATAACGGAAATATCACAGTGATACTCGTGTCGGAAGTGTGAATTTATAAGACTTCACATTACATTACTGTAAACCGCTACTTAAGTAAAACTAGTGCTTTTAAACGGCTAAACTGTTTATTCTAGTTACTAAATTTCAGTAAAGTTTGTTCTCACCTTAAAACTTTACATTTTGCTTTACGAAATGAGTTACATCTGAATCAAGCAGCAGCAGACAAAGCATCACTTGCTGTGAATCCCACGTTGAAACATGTTGACATTTCAATTCCTACACAAATGTGATAAGTCAAGCATACATTAATTTGTGATAATGTGAGTAAACAACAATTGCAGACTGCGACTGGGTTGTCTTCTGTTACCTTTCTCTGAATATTTTGCCTGTGTTCCTTTTCATCTAGTGATCCCGTTTGCCATGGGCTTAAACTACTTGCAGAACTCAGGAGTAGAGTTATCAAGTCGAGTTTTGGAAATAT
>JAQGBV010001402.1:0-15848 GCA_034698685.1 Isotomurus pseudopalustris
CCTAATTTGTTTGTAAGCAAGTAAGAACCGATTAATTCTGGCTACTGGCATGCGATTCACTAATTGACTACTTACTTTAAACTAATTGCTAAGCATTAAATGATGTAGTCTTCTTCTAACTCACCTGCACTAGTTCCGTGCAGTGTTACTCTCGAAGGATCTCCTCCAAAAACATGAATATTCTTTTGGATCCATTTCAAAGCCATGTTTTGGTCCTTTAAGCCCATATTTCCCTGAATCACGGTATCTCCCGTACTCAGGAACCCTTTAAATAAAACAATCAATTACTACTGTAACTATTGCAATGAATGTCCAATCTTCAACAGACTGCTTTGTGCTTTAACTTTTACCTAGAGAGTTCAATCTGTAATTGAGAGTAACGAGGACTGTATTCTCGTCTGTGTAATAGGATCCACCATACGCACTGCCGGATCCATACTACAGAACATTTTTTATAAATATAATTAACCCTTTAAAACTCAAATCGAAGCCTTGTGTCAGAGCCAGAGAGAATGTTTTTACCTGATAAGCTCCTCCATGTATAAATACGACAACGGGAAACTTTCCATCCAGCTGAATAAAAGTTGAAATGATCAGTAGATCATTATATTATGGCATTTAACAATTTTACCTTTGGAGTATACACATTCAGAAAAAGACATTCTTCTTCCCCAACAGTCCTATGCGTCACCATATCCACTTGAGGACACACCGGTCCATACTTTGTTGCATCTCTAACATCTTTCCACTTTGGAGGAGCTCCTGGAGGCTTTACAAGATTCCACTGTGACTACAGCAATTCAATTCAATGAGAAAGTTTAATAATTACCTCAAATCTCTTGGGAACAGATGCATAAGGAATCCCCTTAAATCCGAAGTATTCTTTAGCTTCCCTTGATTTTAAAGTTAATCCTGAAAGCTTTCCTTGAGTTATTTCTACTGTAACAGCACCTGAAGATAGAATTACTTCACCTACTACTCTGTCAATACTAAAATACAGCCCTATGCTAATCAACAGGGCACGCAGATTCATATCTCTGTAATGCGATTTGAAGATATTCAAGATTTTGATACTATATTAATTCCCAAACACACACACAGCTTGTAATAGTTATGAAATGATTCAAAGGTAAAAACTTATATAGATTTCCATCCAAGTACTTTTAATGTGTGACTTGGCACTGGAAAAGAAAATGAGACACAAACTTTCCATGCAATCGCAATCTCCGACAAGCCTATTTATAGTTTTTCTCTAGAGAGAGCAAGATATACTTGGTCGTATAATATTTTCTGAGTTATGATTTTTCGCCAAATGTGTTTCCTTCCTATAAGAATTGTACGAAATGGAATGTAGGCATGAGATCGGAGTGATGTTAATTATTCCGGTTCGCTAAACTATCTCAGTTCGGATTTACTAAGCATCCGTTCCATGTGAAGTTTAGAGAAAGTCAGGACGAGATTATAGATACACGCAACGAGATACACTTGACTGTCAACGCTACTTAAACTTTCAGCGAACGGATCTTGGCGATTTGTCAAAGAACCATATGACTGTGTAATCCATTCTGTAATTATGGAAGATAGTGAATAGTGAGTGAGTGTTATGAAACACAAGCCGGTTTTTGGATAAGTACAACATTAAAAGTGCAGTGTGGTAATGGTGGTTGTGGATTGGACAAAATCATATCCAATGTGTGTAAAAAGCACTGTGTTAAAGTATGAAAATATACGAGCATTAATTCTCCCTGGGAAGATCAGGGTGCTGAAGGAACACAATTCAACTTGGAAAGCTGTAAAGTTAAGCCTGTTTCATCGATCATCTATATTAGCCGACGAGGTATGACGAGTCTAATCACAATAACTGAAAACCATTTATTGCTCACAGCCCGTCGTGATATAAAATTAATCATACTAAAACGCTGAAGTGTGCTCGCTTATCCTTCATGGATGCTTTTTTCTCCGACTCCCCTTTCATCCCGTGGAGATATCATTTGAGTCGGTGGCAAGGTCATTTAATACCTCGTTATCATACTTATCAGCAGTTTCAGCAGCTCTTTAATTTTCACCTCGAGGCACTCTTGACTGTGTGTGGAGTGAATCTGCTCTTCTTTTAGGTACTAGGACAAGGCAAATGATCTTACTTTTTTACATGAATCATGTTATCTCAGTCAGAGAAGAGCAGAAGTGCTAAATACCCTGTAAGATTGGGAAAACAATTTTAGTATGGAAAACGGAACAAAACTCTTGTCCTGTCTGCTTGTTTTGCTCCAGCTGAAATAAAATGCCCTGGCTGGAATGTGTGCCATGAACACGCTCAGTTCATGTCTTGAAATAAATCCAAAGTGATTACAGCATCAGTTATGAATTAAAACCTATTTATGATGCAAACTGGTGCTAATTAAGACTGATGCTGAGCATCCAATACAATAATGACCTAAATTGTATACATGAGAATTTGTTTTTACATGCGGGAGGAAAGATACTTATGTTTTGTATTAAACTGCTAAGACGTAAAAACTCTAAGCTTCATTTAAACTTTAAAATTGTCAACTGCGTTTTATTGTTTGAAGTTTGAAGGGATTAGATAAATGTTTACATTTATTGTTGAATAAACTGTTGCCTGAGACTTTGGACTATACCTAGTCAGGAATTCAGGATGCAACTAATGTTAAGTGAATAATTGTTTGAATACACTCATTATTGTCTGTATACCAATATCCTAAACTGTATTCCTCAAGTGCAAGTGGGAGTTGATGCAGATAAGTAACAAATTAACCAAATATTTGTACATTGATAAGATCACTGCAGCTAACAGATAAAGACCATTGGGTTCTGTCATCTGAAATTTTGTTATTAAATATCGAAGGATTGATTCAGTTCTAAAGACATCTCGGATCTGGATTGTTGGCTTGTGTTCTGCTCTTAAAAACTGTCAGTTCATTCAATCATGGCTCCCCGTTTAGACCACGACTACTTATTCAAATGCATCGTCATCGGAGATTCATCGGTGGGGAAAACTGCCCTTTTACGAAGATTTACTGAAAACTCCTTCTCTGAGACAGAAGCTACTGTTGGAATCGATTTCAAGACAAAGATGATGAAGATTGACGGGAAGAATATATTACTCATGATTTTCGATACTGCAGGTAAGCTGTGAGACAAGTGACAGAGCCAATTTTTAAGGGAGTATGAATACAAACGGCTAGTGTAATAAATGAAATGCAACTTTGTTGTGTGCTTGCAGGACAAGAGAGTTTCCGATCATTTACACGATCATACTACAGAGGACTGGCCGTAGGCATGATGATTTACGACATGACCAACGAAGACTCATTCAGAAATATAGAATCCTGGTTGAGAGATGTTTTAAACAACTGTGACAATCCGAACTTGGGATTAATCCTCGTAGCGAATAAATCCGATTTAGAAGAAGAACGGAAGATTAGCAGTGAAGTTGGGAAGGCGTTTGCAGAAAAGCATAATCTCATTTATTTCGAAACTTCAGCTAAATCGAATTCTAATGTTAGTGATGTATTTGTCACAGCTGCGGAGCGTTTTTATCAAAAGTACAAAGACGGGTTAGTTGACATTACTACAGACTCACAAGGGATTACATTAGGACCGAGACAATTGTCTAAGACAGGAAGTTGCGGTTGCTAGAATCCTGTTCAGTGAAAATTAAAACGTGTTCTTCATATTACTTAATAATCCTCACAGAATTTACAGTTGATCGGAATTCGAAGTTTTGGGGAATTTTAATTACACCCAGACAATATCATGACTGATGTAGCTGCGTAATATTTATTTTACTAATATCAACCCTATTTATTGGTCTTTTATCATTGTGTAATAATTGTGTGATGAACTTGTAATCATTGTGCAAATGAAAATAATAACTCACTCAGTAAGTCTGAAGTAAATGAAAAATTGTAAAAGTTCGAAATGTTTTACACAACTGTGTGCTAACTAATACGAATTACTGAAGGGTGGAAAGTCCTGTCCAAGAATCTTTAAAGGATCTGTATATGCATGCAATGTTTTCTTTTCCATCAGCAGAATCTTTCACAACATCCTGTCATCCTGAATGCCTAAACCTTTCCACATTTCTAATCGAGGTCTGTAGGCAGAGTCATCCATCAAGACATGAGTGTCATAGTCCAATGTGTACCATTTAATTGTCGAATCTATAGGACTTGATGGGCTCCAAGCTCGTTGGGTACCCCAAGTTGAACTAGGTACGCTGCAAACCAATAATCAATTAATCTGTTCAAAACACTCATATTATTTATGCTACGGCTTACCCTGTTTCTGCAAACGACACCCACAACTTCACGAACTTAGAGGATATTTCCCAGTAAGGAGTAGCTCCCTTCATCTGATAACCTTTCGTCCATTCCCAATTGAAAAGGTAGTGTAGCTCATCAAAATGAGAAGGCTCTGTGTAAAACGTAGTCTATAATATGAAAACCAAACTACTTTAACCCCTGGGTCATCTACCGTGCTTACCATAACGCATATCGTAACTCCCGTAAATCCTATCTGTATAACTGTGGTCTCCTTTATACTTAAATAGATACGGGTAAACTTGGGTCATGCTAGAATGCGCCATAATAGATTCAGCGATGCCTGCCATGTATAATCTGTCGGTGTAAATGTTCGTGTAATTTTCCCAACTTTCTCTTCCAATTCGGTTAGAATTGAAGTAAAATTGCATTATCTTAGAAGAAACAGTAGATTTCATCGATAAGTCTGAAGTCACGTCATCAAAGAAGAATGAAATTGGAGCTACACGGTTCCATTCGTTGTTGATCATATTGGTCATCGACTCGCTCTTCAAGACTGCAAGTTGTATTTATAAGGTAATCGGAGGTCATTTTAGGGCCTGTAGATATCGTATGGTACGAGCAGGTTCATGCTAAGCAAATACCTTTAGGTACGAAATATCGTCCTTCTTGTTCATTCCATCCGACTATCCACGGAACTTTCTCCATCTGTCCTGTTTTTATGAGATTTCTTGGAGTGTCCGGCAAGAAAGCTTGAGATTTATAAGCATACGATTCCACAGTTGGTGCAAACATCGCATATGGTTCACCGTTCCAGTTTTGGAGCTAAAAATAGCAAAACAGGTTGATTGTTTTTCAGTCCAGCACGCATTTTTAATTATGTTCGTTCAAACTCCAATTATGAAGGATGTGGACTGTGTAGAGTACACGCACGGAGAAGACAGAGACCCTGTTGATTTCAATCAAATTGCAAATAGTCACGCAGTGAAGAGTCTAACCTTCATTTTTAATTCTGCCTCGAGGATCTCCCTGTCAGATCTACTTCGCATGCAATCTGCCATAGCCTTTGTGTTAGAAAGGTCGCAATTTAACATGGTAGCTAGCATTTTCGATTTCATAGCAGCGTTTCTTTGTAATGCCCACGGGCAGTGAGCAGATCCAGATTGGGATATTGCTCGATGAAACATTCCTGCACGTAATATAAATTGTCAGTTCGTACATAATTAAGTGAAACGTTGAATGCGAATTTCATGTACCTTTGCTCAATGGGGAAAGCATGTGAAAGTGAACAGAAGCTGCTCCACTATCCTGGCCGAAGATTGTAACTCTGTTTCGATCACCTCCAAAATTATGAATATTTCGTTGGACCCATTGAAGAGCTAGCAATTGATCTTTGAGTCCCATGTTTCCTGTTTCGAATTCATTAAGAGAGGTTTAGTTTTATTTTACTTGTTGATAGTCAACGTTGAGGAACTTATTAACCTTGAATCTCTCCGTCTCCAGTTGACAGAAATCCTGTAAAGAATCATTATGCACTAGTACTATACAGGTGTTTCTTGCCGCTATGAAATATAATGTGGAATTATTGGATTGAGTGGTAATTGATAGCATTACAAGTACCTAATGCTGATTGTCTAGAGTTGAATGTAACAAGTACAACATTTTCGTCCATAAAGTTTCGAGGATCTATGTTTCCTCCATGTCCGTATTGCCATCCTAGTGAACTGTCAATCCAGACCATTACCGGAAATAGGTGAGATTTTATCTAGATGTGCAATAAGAAACCAGCAATATTACGAACTCCATAGGCCATTACTAAGCCTGATAGAAGTGGACTTACCTGAGGAGTAAAAACATTAAGGAACAAACAATTTTCTGAACCAATTATGACCTGCGTCTTTCGATCTAATTGAGTGCATGGCTGTCCGTACATTCGAGCATCTTTCACTCCATCCCACCGTGGATACGGCCATGCTGTCTGTTGTATGAATCGTAGTGTTCGAATTCGCATTGAAAATTTTAATTTGATTTAAACTTTCTAGCAAAACTGTGATTTTTTGGTACCTCAAACCGCTTGTAAACCTGTCCGTAAGGCATGCCAAGAAATGCATGAAACCTGCGTCCCATCCGAGAGTTCCAAAATGTTCCTTTGATGTGTCCTTCTGCTGTCGACACTGTGGTACCTTCTCCTGAATCCCATGTCCAAGAATTCGAGTGATTACAGAGATAAGGATTTTGTGAACACTGTTGTAATACTGAAAGATAACTTGATCCCGCAATAAAGCCTAAGAGAGCTGCTGTGGTTAGGAGTAAAACCATTTTCAAGCGTTTCAAGAACAGGACGGCAAATGTGTGTTTGAAACTATTTTATGTTTGCTTTGGATTTACTTCAATATCACTCATTATTGTTGCAGTAACGAGTTGAGTTGCATAGTATATTTGTGTGACATTATGTCCGGCATAAATCTGAAAAGTTACGGTAGTTCATTATTATAGACAATTTAAACCTGTGTATGAACGCAACAAGCATAAAGCTGGACTTCATCAAAAACAACAAAACAAGAATCCAGGATTTCATAATTAATTAGAAATTTTTCGTTGTTATTGTGTCAATGTCGCTTTTAATTACTTTATTGGCCATTACTTTTCACGACATTGCGTCTGGAGACTGAACTCAACCGTCCCCACTTCCAATTATTCGAGTATCACAGAATGAATACTGAATGTTAATGAAAATGTACAATTGTTGTTGTTCAACTAATGAAGGTGCATGTGGTTTTTCACTACTATCTTTGCGTGATCTTTGTTTTGTAAGCTTGGCGGAATTATAATTAATAGATTGTTGTATGATACACTATGGTTTAATTGCGATACGCTTCGATGAAATTCAACTTCTAATCTAGACATGTGTAGATCCATGATCCCTCTAGCTAGACTCTAGGTCAATGCAGTCCACCATATCTGGCTGGATTACTTCTAGTTTTCTTGTAGCATCAAGAACTTGTTACACGTAGGCATTTCTCCAGTTCAATGTTCTTTATTACAGGAAATTCATCGTAATAATGTATACAATAAGACTCCATCAGCGATAAATCTCTTCAGAACTTTGCTTCGCGTATAACTTATATCTAACACTATTCAAGGGAGAATAGCTTACAAACAAGTAACAGTCTCTTGAAAAATTGCAGCTTAAACGATACTAGTTCAATACAATTAACATTTTTAGTAAACATAAAGGACATTATATCGTGCGGTTCAATTTAATTCAAGCTTAGTTTAATACTTGATACAGAATTATAAACACGTCGATACATAAATGTGTCTTTCCTTTTCTATTAATTTTAAATCAGTATCATCGTGAATGGTGTTATCAATCCGGGCAGCTCATCATGTTGAATATCACGATCTATTTTCTACAAGTAAAGACGAACTTATAAAATGACTATAGCATCAGATCATATTAAGTAAATGCCTAGTCTACTGGCAATCTTTACAAACTAAAATAGGCACTGCAAGAAAGCGCTTAGAACCGAACACACGAAAGAAAAACAAGACATTATGATATGAAAATAAGGATTCTATTAATAATTTATGGGGGAAAATGAACGTAAAAGCCTTCAAGACAGGCAGAAAAAAACTGATTGCTAGCAGCCACTAGCAGGGCGATTTACGGTGCGCACTGACTTAAAATAATGAATGTTTAATCACTTTTTGAGTAACGCCATTCCAAGTCCAACCAGAGCTCCAGCGAACAAAATCCCTCCACCTGCAATTGCAGCTCCTTTTATGGCTTCAGTTTCCATTTGACTTTTGATGGCTTTTTCCAACTCCTGCGCTTGACGGTTTCCAGGTTCCAACTGAAGAATATTGAAATGATGGCATGATTTCTCAACAACTCAACCACTTCCTAGCGAAAATGAGAGATTCATACAAAACTCAACACTAACCTGCAGAAGGGTCTTCACATATTTCAAACCAATGTTGAAATCCTTAAGTCTAGTGTGTCCGACAGCAAGGTAGTACAAGTAATCCCTTTTGTGAGTCTGATCAGTTGACTTGCCTGAAATGATCAACCATTTTCAAATTAAAGCATCTCAAAGTCCCACTCAGTAAAAAAATTTCACAGAACTTCAAATACTCTAAATTACTTTTGAGAAGTTTTTCTAATAAGGTAACGCCTTTCTTGACATCTGAGAGAAGCCTTGATCTTGTTAAGCACCAGGCCTGAACACACAAAACAACACATTAATACACAAATCAAAATACTCCCAATATATTAATTTTGTTTAACTAAAAATCTTACATATTGAAATGTCGTTTCATCACTGGCCTTTCCATTACCATTCTTCAATTCGTCATTGTACTTCGCTTCAAACTCCTAATAAATGCATTAAAATTCGAACTATTTATTTCAAACTTTCACACAATGAGATAAGTATTAGAATTCCAACAACAATTAACCCAAACCTGCAGGTATTCCTCGGAGACAAAGTCTGTGAGCACTTCCGCCATACTGATTTGTTACGCGCAAACGATTACGACAAAAAGAACTGGTTATAGTAAATTTGGAAGAGATGTCGAAAAGTTTGATCGACTTGACGAACAACACGACTCACAAGCAAACGTGTGAAACACAATGACGATCTGCTGCAAAGATGACTCAATCGCAGAAAAGACTTGTCGTGTGACCTTCCTCTCTAGAACAATTCAGTCTCCCGCGTCACCCCAAACTGACTTGCTTCTACGCACTTGCCCGCCAACATTCAAATCACATTTGGCTGTTGTATTGTTTGTCGAAATTGTGAACAAAACTCTGTTTAAAAATTGTTTTCTAACAATAAAAATTTATTGAAGTATTTGAACAGTTAATTATTAGTGGGTGAGAAGAAAGCAGTTAGTCTGTGTACAGGTGGAAGTCCCAATTTACTAGAACTGTGATTTAAGGTAGCTACTTGGTGTTTTATTGTTTACTTAATATACGTTCGTATTAAATTAATGAGATTGTATGTTTAATTTTTGAAAACTCAAACAGGAAAATGACGACAGCGGCAAGGCCAACGTTTGATCCAGCGAAGGGGGGCAGTGGTCGAGGGGAGAAAGACTTGAGTGCTTTGTCCAGACAGTACTCTTCGAGAGATTTGCCGGGGCAAACTAAATTGAAATTCAGGTGAGCCCATTTTGTGTATTTAAAAATTGAAATCGTTACAGAATCTTGAAATAAACTGTGACGTGACAATTTACAGGGAACCTGGACAAGGAACTATCGATGAAATCAAGAACAAAGATTACCGCCGGGATCTTGATGACAAGGAAAGGCAAGCGAGGAAAGAAAAGGTGCGTTAAAATGTATTATTGCTGCATTCAAATGATTTGGAAGTTCTCGTGTTAATATGAATTTCGTACATTGGTAGGAATCATCACGCAACCGCGGAGTGACGACCTCAGCTTCAGAAGACGTAAAATCTGTTGCTGCAATTCAGCAACCACCTGCGAAGAAATCTAAACTTGACGCAGCTAATTTAGACGCTGATGATCCAGTTGATGATTCAGATGCTGATGATGCTGAAGAGGATTCCGACGATGAAGATGATACTGCCGCCTTGATGGCTGAGTTGCAGCGAATAAAGAAGGAACGTGCAGCAGATCAAGCAAAGAGAGAGGCTGAAAAACGAGCAGAGGAAGAACGGATTCGGGCTGAAAATATCCTGAGTGGGAACCCTCTTTTAGCTTATACAGGAACGGCTAAAAGTGACATGAAGGTCAAGAGAAGATGGGATGAAGACGTGGTTTTCAAGAACTGTGCTCGAGCCGACGAAAACAATAAAACTAAAGGGTTCATCAATGACTGTCTTCGATCAGATTTCCACAGGAAGTTTATGGAAAAATACATTAAGTGAAGTGTGAATGAGGGAAGCTTTCGTTGTACGGCAAATTTTTATACTACAATTAAATGTATTTTCTTTGATATTCTGTCGATTAGAGTATATTTACAGATCAGATGTTTTTCTGATTTCTGTATAATGTATTATTTGGTTTTCGCGAATGATGATTTATTTTAACAAAACGATAAATAATAAATTCTTAAACTATTCAAATTCCTGGCTATTTGTTGTTTTTGTAACGTAGTATATGACTAATTAGAAAAATTGGTCCGTGTCTATTTCTGCTTTGGCCAACTCTCTATCAAGGTCATCTGCTTGTTCATCTTTGTTGAAGGTTTCAGACCTTGGGAGACGTTTAGGTTTCATTCCAAAGCCAGTATCACCTGAACCACCTTCGACAACTGCCTCATTAAAGTTAGGTTTATCCATAGAATTTAGAGCAGAAAAGACATCGGGATTTCCACCTAACCCTTCTGATCCTCCATCGCCTTTCATTTTTTCATCAGGATCGCCTGAAACCAACGACTGTTTCTTTTTCTTGCCTCCTCCCTTGTTGGGCTTCTTTTTAGTTGCAGCCACAGAGGAATACGCGCGGTACTGCTTTTCTGTATCTATAAATGCTTGAATCTTCTCTTTTTTATCGATAGCTTCCAGGTACTTTTTCCTAGCTTCTAAGACCATGTCTATGTGAACATTTCCTTTGATAGCTAATTCCAAAGCTCTGCAAACAATACAGTTATGAAATTACGTATGACTGCTTGCAAACCTCAGACTGGTATTTAAAAGCTATTATATAACCTTTCAAATCGACAACTCGATACATTTAACTCCACTGCATCAGCTATTTTATCATTTTGCAACAGCGTCTTTTCAGCATCCGCAAAATTTCCCGACAAGATGTACAGCATTGTCTTTCTTGTGACTTCGTCCGTTTTAGTGTTCTGAAATCGGTCAAAGATATTAAGTTATGATTTTATATCCATTCAAAAAGCCGCTAGCTCATGGTAAAAGTTATCCTTACTTTGATATCCTTAATAAATACAACTTTTTCATACATTCCAAGAGCAGCGTATGACATCTCGGCTAACATCAACTCTTGTTTCCACGCTGAGAGACCTGCAAGAACTCCCCAGGCTGGTTTACTCTAATAAAGAAGACATTTTTCATTACTAAAGTGTGGAATTCCATAAGTAAGGCAATATTGTGAAGCCTCACGCTTATGTATCGACAAAGTCTTCGTGCTTCATTGAATTTTCCTTGCACTCCGTGCGCATGAAGACGAGCTATAAACGGAGAAGCTGTTCCTAATATGATAACTCCGTCAGACCGTCTGATGTGAACTGTACTCGTTTCATATTTCAAAATCTGAGGTTGCTTTCCCAAGTCTCTGTAAGTACACATCTTATTGTCTAACTCTGATTTACAATAATAATCTTGCTTGAGGCTGTTTTTGATCTTACAATCCATCTTTATCTTCAAATGTGTGATCCAACAACGCTCCATCGATAAAAATAACTTGAGGAAAGTAGTACAATCGAAGTTTTCCTTCTTTAATAGCTGCAAGCATTGGAGCTTCGTTATGCCATACCATTGAAGTGACGGCAGTTGTGAGTCTTCTGGGACTCACAGCGGCTCCAAACTTTTTAATGAGGACATACAGCAAATCTTGATTCGCGTCAATCATAGCCAGTTGTCTGTCTACTGATCCAGCGTAGTCGTCCCTGGACAAAGCGAGTTGACGTATTGAGCTCATCCACTTGATCTCAGTGAATGGCTTTCCAGAAGCGATATCGAAGATTCTAATGAGTTTGCTGTCAGTCTGATCAATGAAAACGATAATATCTGAAGCCAGGGAAGCGTTTTCTGCGTTCATAAGTTCAGATCTCATTCCAGGCCATTTTATAGAGGATATTTGCTTTCCATCGTAAGTCCAAATGGCAACAAAAATGCCTCCACATAAGGCGAAATTACTGAGACAAAAAAGGATACAAGTAGTAAGTGTTTTTGTGTTCCATGAGCAATAAATGTCACTATGTCATAAACTATTGAATCAGTACAAATCACAAACTACATATTTATAAAGACGTACAAATACTCACCTGTTGGATTGAAGAACAAGACTGATTGCTGTGTTGTCCCTGAGATCCGTCACAATTGGTGTGTTAACATTTTTGACATTGTAAATGTAGACTTGACTTGTAGTAACGCAAATAAGGTATCCGTATTCCATCGACATCTACGAAGTGCAACCGTTTTAAAGATCGTTTCAGAACCAGAGCATACTATAGTTGACCAAAGCCTGATTCACCAACCTTAATCACTCTGTCTCTGAAGTCCAATCGGTCTTCTGTGTTTGCAGTAAACTCCGTGACTGAGATTGATCTCCGAGATCTTAGAGTTGCTGCGTGAGTCCCCCACGAGACATTCTTTTCTACAACACTTGCAAGAAAGACATGACCGGAAGCTGTAGCACATCCGAATTGGGTTCCATCAGTACTCCAACTCATACTGTAGACGCTTCCAGTCTTAAGCTTCTCCAAACAGTGGGACCACTGCAAGCAAACAGTCCAGAATAAGTAAAGTACAGAAGATTCCTCCTTTAACTCAAATATCTCCTTACTCCGAATCTATCACAGAGTCTGAGAGTGTTGAAACTGCCCACAGAGAACAAGTCCCCTGAAGGTGTCCAGGCTACAGATGTGATGGGATGTGGATGGACAGAGCTGGTGAAGATGGATCTCCCGTGGTCATCCCAAACTCTGTAAGTGCAGTCTTCTCCTCCAGAAACAATCAGTTTGGAAATGGAATTCCAAGCAAGACACAAAATCACAGCTTCATGAGCCTTCCACTGTACAATTTTCCCTTGAGGAGCGAACGGCTTCTTAATCAAATTGCACCCCACGGAATACAACACTGACTGATTGTCTGGACTCCAAGAACAAGCGTAGATTGGCTCAGGACATTGAGCCATCGTGGAACGAAGCATTCCAGCTCTCGACCAAACTCTGAGAGATCCGTCTTCTCCAGAAGTTATCAGCTCTGAGCCGTCAAGGTTCCAGTGGCCGCATAGAATTGCTCCTGATATAAATCAGGAAGGCTTTTAGAAAAATATTTCGAATTTTGTTGAGTGGTTCACTTAAGCTCACCTTGGTGCCCTTGTACACTTTTTTCTATTCTTGCGCCTCGACCTAACAGATGGAAATGCCCGTCGGCTGCTGTAACGAGTAGAAGTTCTGTCCCCTTTCGACTGACTCCAGTTACTCCAGATTGACTTCTTGGAGGCCATTCCATCGACGTGGGGAAAAGGTCCGGAGGAAATTGAGTAACTGTGGATGTTTCATTCTTCGTCAAATTCCACATTACCAGTTTGTGGTCGTCTCTACAAATAATGTTGTGTTAATGCGAACAGTTGACATAATTAATCGAAGATCTTATCTGGCGAGATCCCTTTTGATAACTCACCCTATGGAGAAAATTGTATCAACGCTGCTCCATGCTACTCCAGTGGCAACATCCTCGTGCTTAGGAAACTGGTCGATCGTCAGTTTCAGTTTCATGTTGATTGATAAGCGTTTACAGGTTTTACAACATCATTTAAGCTTTCGTAAGCAAAAGAAGGTATTTCTTCGTGAGATGATCAGTCTGCTTCAGGTTGAGGGCAGTTCAGCAGGGACACGATTACTTGGGAATCGGTGGTTTGTGTTGCATAGTGCGTATCCAGGTAACATGCGTATTTAAGAAGGTAGGGAGTTGGGAATTGGGAGCCACACGGGTCTGGTCTACTACCTTTGCATGTCACGCATTCATATCTCCGAAGCCAAGGCCCGTTGATAATTAACGCTAATTGTAAACGGGCTTTGCTCCGGAGCTGAATGCTCCTCGATCACTTTGTTCTTCTAGACAGTTCTTAGTTCTTGGGACAATAAAATTTTTGTCTGCGTGATCATTATTATTATAGCAATACAGTTGAACGACTGTTTCTACTTCAATCATGTATGAAAATAAATATGATAATAAATTAATTGATTAATTTCATTGATTGCTCGATACTTAATATAATTGATTTCTTAATGACCTCCATCTGAACTGCAGCTTGTAAATCGTAATAAGATACATACATCAATGTATACGTATTCATTTAGAAAGCACGCCTCAAAGCAGTCAGTGTTAATTTTTTCATGAACTTATTGCACCAAAGTAGCAGAAGTTGGTTGGTTATTCAGAGCCAGAGAACCGTTTAGGTGTGAAATATTCTCCGATATTTCCCTGAAGATGTTGAAAAAAGTCTGGAGTGATCTGCAGTTCCTTCACAAAAGCTGCGATCCTCCTATTACAGTCAACGAATGTTGGACAGAGTCCGTCAAACCTATATTATTCATCTCTAAGTTGATTGGAACAAGTCCCTTTGTACATCGCTGTGGTGGGAACAAATATGGTAGCAAATGTCAGTTAGTAAAGAAAGCATTTTCATACGGTTCCATTGCGAATTTAATTCTCATTATTACCCAAGGATTCGTTTTGATTACGATCCCTTCAATGGGAAGCACAATTTTCAAAAATTCAATAGGAATGAGAGAGACAAAGTTGTACATGACAGAAGTTGCATCTGTCTACATGCAAAGTGTGATTGTTCTTGTCAACAGCAGATTTAATTCCGATTCACTATGTAAACTCTGGAATATCCTGCGAGAAGTTAACGCTTCGTTCATGCATTTCGATGTAAAGCAACAATTTCGGAGACCAGTTTATTTCTCGGTTTTCCTCATTATTTCTAGTACGGCAGGATTTACAGCACCTTTATCAATGTTTGTTATGAGGCTTTGTGTGGTGTCTCCATTATTCAGAGATACTTGCGATTCAAGTCCAATTTCTCCCTTTTGGACTGCATTGCCTACTGGAATTATTGTAGCCACTGTTGTGACGCTTGTATCGTTAGTTGTGTTTTACACTCTTTTCATTCAAACTTTATTCAAGAAAATAGCTGAGCGATTGGAGATCTTGCTGTTAGGTCCGACGCCCTTTATAAGTGATTTCAGAGAGATTGAGGCACTGCGACAACTGCATTTGAAGCTGCAGGAATGCATTTCGTTGGTGTCAAAATGTTATGGGGTTCCTTGTTTCGTGATATGCTTTGCTGGAGCAGCTCATCTGTCTGTTGGGTACTACTGGCTCATTTTACAATTTGATGACCAAACACATCCAGACCAAGAAACAGTTCTTTTGATGGTGACAATTTTATTTCATACATTCTTTGTTGCGCAGCCAGCAGTTCTTGGCATTTTAGTTTGTGGACAAAAAATGAGTGATATGGTAAGTTCTAAAATGGTACTTGTTTATTTTCTGTGAAAGTAATCGTTTTAAAAAAGGCATTGGTTTCAGAACTTTATTCCTTGCAAAGTCTTGGAACGAGTGGACATGTCTTGCATCGATAAAAAATTGAGAATCCAGGTACGGTAATAAAAATGCTACTGCTAAACTGGTGACTGTGGAAAATTTCTGCTCCTATACTGAATGCTTTGCTTTATGACAGATCTCTGTGTATCTGAAATCTATCCACAATAACCCAACAGACTTCTCTGTGCGAGGAATAACGAATCTCAACATGAAATTTTTGGCAGCTGCTGTTTTGAACATAACTACGTATCTAGTGCTTCTTATTCAATTAAAGTATACTAATTCACCT
>JAQGBV010001403.1:0-15845 GCA_034698685.1 Isotomurus pseudopalustris
ACATTCACACATCTACTTTTTCAAGGTTGTCGTCGTCGCCTCATCTGGACTTTTGTGTGTAATTTCATGAATAATATTGTCATACTATTAAATACTGTATAATTAATTAAGTACGTTTGAGAGAGACTCCATTGAGGATTCAAAAGAGTCTCTTGTTCACTGCCTGCCTATGATGTATCAAAGTTTCTTACAGAGAAGCAAAAAATTGTCAATTTCTGTATGTGTCTCAGCTTATTGATGGTCAGCCTATCTACAAGCATATACAAGAAGCTTTATTAGTTTCCTACATTGAATTGAGCTATTCTGTACACTATTTTTTAAAAGTAACCATATACGATAAAATTATATTTGTACAGAACGTGTCACACATCATATTTTCATGCGCACTGCTCACTGCAGCATCGCTATGAAAAAATTGTCGTATATTGTCATGTACAGCTTTCTCTTCGCATGTCACGCATTACACTCGAACCAATTAAAATTCATAAGCACAATAACTTTTGGAACTTGAGGAGACTTTATAAGTGACTTTACATTTCCTTCTATAAATCACTCGGAATCAAAATAATATGGAATTGTCTACTTTTTCGTTTCATCTTTCAGAGCTTTTCTGTTCTATCAAAAATAAGTTACTTTTGGCCTAGTCGAAAATGAAGTACCTCTAGTCTCTAACTGTGAACACAAGAGTAGTTACACCTGAAGAGTGAACTGAACTTTCTCTTTCATGTAAATATTTATCAAGTAGATCCAATTTAATAACGTTGAACGATGCGTTGTACTTACTTATTCAAGCGAAAAATATTCAATAATTTTATCTGATTGTTCGTCGCAGCTTTTGCTAGTAATTAATTTACAACATTGCATTATTACTAGTTTGATCACATCAGTGTAGTAAAAATGTATTTCAATGCTTTTCTTCGTTTACAATTGAACAGGCTTTGTTGTGTAATGTACTGTTCCTGTTACTAATGTGTGCAGTGCATTATACATTATACTGATTGCAGTATCCGTTTTTGTCTCTCTGTTTTCTATTTAAGACAGCTTCTTGGTGTCCACCAGCCATTCACTCAAACTTATTTGATGTACAGTAGAGAGTAAGCTGTTATTGAATTAGTCAAGTAGTCCAGTTTCGGATTTCATGAAGCGCATTGGGCATTTCTACACTGTGGTGCTGAATCATCATGAATTTCCAAAGCTTCCTTTTATGGAACAAAACTCATGATGATTGTAATATGTCTCCTCCTATTCTACATGTCCTAATGTAATTATTGTGTCGTGACATGTAATGAAATGATACTCTATATATACTGATTATAGATATACTGCATTATAATAATAAGCAGTTCCAATTTGTCTACTGTGTCTGTTCGTATATGTAAATAAATATATACTAAAGCTGGTTGTATTTGCGAACAGGACTTATGCATAAAGTATAAAAGCTTACTACTTGTACAGAATTCTTGTATTGTTCTCGTAATCTACGTGCTAGAAATAGTTGTAAGCCAAGAGCAAGAGTTCGTTCGGCCTGTCTGTCTTGTTAAAATGATGTGAATCGAGTTACTACTACACAAATACGAGTTAATTGCTAGTTCTACTGTAATTATACAATTAGTCACGATGTTACCACACGTTTTAGATAGCTAAACTATTCGTAATCGTTACTTGCACACAAGGCTCATTTCAATGTGTAGTTAGGAGGAGGTACACTGCGCGATATTCTTCTTCTCTGCTTTGTTTGGAATCTTCCTACACCCACACACAAAAGTTAACGAAACATTAAATATGGCATTACTTTTGAATATGATTCACCATTTTACCATTTTCTATTTAAATTACCTTGAACATAATCTTAATCGAAAAATCGAGCTACATCGGGACTTGAAAATTAGTAGTGTCAGCGTAATTCACGTTTACTCTTTCACTTCTTAAAAATCTTACATTTTGTACAAGTACAACATTAGAGACATTTCTACCTAATGGTTTATCGAAGAATCTCGAGTGTATCAAGTTTACCGTTTTATATAACTTACATTTCTAGTAACTTATAAACTTATAATACTTCCTTTTGGATTATTTAATGTATAGAGATTGATAAAAGAAAATAAACAATTCATCATAAGCTCAAGTTTTCGGCCCCTCTCAACGAGAAAGGATCTCTCGATCGGTCTGCCTCGTGTCTCTATATGAAGAAGATTTTGATGATGATCGGGCTAAGGCTGTTTTTAGAGTTAACATAAATATTTATTAAGTCGTAAACGAGGTCATCATCGCGATGAAGAGATTTCTGAAGAATCTCTTTTCATAGGCTTACACTAATAATCGGTAGTCAATCGTATGTATCGTACATTTCTTAACAAATCGCTTTTACATCGCGCTTTATTTCCCACTAAAGATTGTATCAAAGAGAATTACGATAAATTGCATCTGTTAAGTGGGTGTTTATTTCCATCGAACTCACATCAACACCGGCGGAGGAGGAGTTGCTGTTTTAATACACAATATGCAGAAATTGAATGCAGTTAATTTACAAAAGACAAATTGTGACAAATCTATACTTTCCTAAAATCATCCTTTTTAAGATTAAATAGACCTTTGTGTGCTGCATTCCTTATGAGCCAGTTGATACAGTAATAATAGGGAATTATATGAATGCTGTTGTGTTACACTAAAAATTAGGTAAACGCAATTGAATTTAACTCACAGGAAAAACATGAAGGGAAACGCTTTATCTCATACTGGATTCACTGCAGATTAGAATTAGGATTTTCTTAATAATAAAAGCGTGAAAATACATAAATAGCCTTTGTAAATCGTACTACAAACATGATTGTGATTTTGATGTACTAATATTGATGAATATTAATAACATTTATAAAAGAAACTCCAAATCTGTTAATGCCAAGAAGAATAGAGTAACTCGTTGATCATTGTTAAATTATGTACGACATACGATGATAAAGTTAACTTAGAGTATCAAAGGCTTAAGAGAATGTTTAAGGTGCGTTGATGATTAAAATCATCCAGGGGGTGTTGTAACAGTGTAAACCCTAAACCGTTGTTGGTTTGAGCTATGTGATGGGAGACACAGATGAATTGTGCATAAAAATAAAGTTCTGAACAATGAAATAAGTATGAGTCCACGTAATAAGTATCCATGAGCGATGAATAACAGGAGTTTCAAAAGGTTTTTTATTTCCTGGTACACCAAAGTTGTCATCAATTCAATCAATGGTTTCACTCTGGGTTTGACAAAAAAACAAGAACTTTCCTCTCCACCATCCATCAGTCAGGTCGAAATGACTGATGGGAAACCCAGCGCAAGTGATCCCCAGGGAACAACGCGGTCATCAAGTTCTCTGAGACCCGAAGATGAGACCATAGTCCATCTCAACATTAGCAATGAGTCCATGGAAAATATCTGTCGCATTTGCCATGAGTCCCCAAGCAAGGAGAAGCTTTTAGAACCGTGTCTTTGCAAAGGTTGGCATTAATACATGCACTGTTCATTGTGTTCAATTATACTGACTTCCAAGCGATAATCCACTTTTAAGGATCTATGGGGAAAGTCCATCAAACTTGTCTTGAACGATGGCTTGGAGAGTCGGGGAAGAATCTCTGCGAAATATGCGGTCAAGAGTACAACTCCGTTAGAGTTCCGAAGGTACAACACCTGAAATCAATTCATATTCATATCAAAAGTTCCAGAGATTTATGATTCCTTATTCTGCTGTAGTATTCTGGAGTTCGAAGCTTCTTCGAGTGGCTCCGGAACCCCATGGCCGCAACAGACACGAGGTATTCTACAACCTGAAAGTATTTTTTCTCTGTCAATTCCTGTTCTGTTCTATAACATTGATTTCATTTCTGTCTCAAGGAATTTCTTCTTCGATTTGGCATGCTTCTTCATCTTGACTCCCCTCGCTGGACTTTCTGCTTGGCTGTGCATTTTGGGTGCCCAAAACACTTCATTTGATGACCAAGTAGCTCCACAATGCCAGTTCTAAGCCTATCGTATTCTTTTGCTTATCTTTGTTAACGCCACGGGTAACCTGTTTTATGATTTGTGTAGAAAACCCATAGACACAGGAACATATCACACTCACGAGGATCAAGCCGAGACATTTCAAACTCCACATGGACGTCCGTAGGTCTTCTCAGTCTCACTGGAACCCTTGTCACAGCTTACTACGTCCGTTTTATCAAGAAATCATTTTCTCATTCAGTTAATTGATTACAGTAATCAACCTTTACTGAATTCCTTAGATTTGGATCTTCATAGCTGTTCGGTATCACTTGCAAATCTGGCGTGAATGGCAAACCCGCAATTACATCGTTACAATCGTCCCTCTCTCCAACGGAGACTTCAGTCGACCTCCAACTCGAACATCTCCTCCTGAACCCACTCCGGTTTTGATTCTGCCCAACGAAGAATGATTCTCACTCTTACGAAAATTACATGTATTATTTCCGAACTGATTTAATTACTCCAACTGAATGTACGAAAATAGAAGATGATTCACTTATGCAAGTCTGTAATTAGGGCAGTAAGTTTTAAATTGCCAACAAATAACATACGTGTCAATCAATCAGAACTACAGTTGTTAGTGTTCATGTGCATTTTTTCTTTCAATTTTCCAACAAACAAAAATCACCCTAAGAATTAAATTCTGTTAAACTCAGTAGGGTAAATATTTGTAGGTATATTTCCACTAATTCTGGATAAACCACTGCACAATTTAAATATTGAACGCATCCTGGATGACGACTGTGCAATTACGGTGCATGGGAATGGACAATTGATCATTGTTACATTTGTGTGATTGAAATAAATGTCTTGAAGATGTTTTCAACAGTTGTTGTTTGCGAAATCAAGTAACGATGAACTTAGCAGAAGATATTGACATGATTCATCTATTAAACTGGACAAGTAACGCCATTTCCCTGTTGATATTAAGAAGAATCAATTCGTCATCGCAGATTTCGAAAGGTGGATCGGAATTCGGAAACATCCTGTCGTCCGTATTCATCAACGGTGTAGCATCTGGGGTACCGGAAGTTTCCGTTATTACAACTTTGTGGTTTCCCTGTGGTACTTTTCCTGATGAAATGTCTCGAAGTCAAATAACAATACAATTAAGCCCTTTTATATCACATGAAGTTACAGATAATGAACTCGTCAACTCACAACAATTCGTAACTGTCTTTGCGTGCGTAAACTTCCCCACATTAAAACCTTCCGGTGGACCTCCAGATTCTGGTTCTGCACAATATTTACGAGCAAAACTCGTCTGTACTGGAGTGTAGTTTCTTTCGGAGTGGGTAAGTCATTTATCATCATAAGATTTCCATCCAATTCAGCTGTTTCCATTTCGATTTAATACTCGCTGCAATGTTAAACAAGGAACACAAGAATACTGGATTATCAAATAAAACACGAACCACAGTTTTGATGCTGTCCAGGTAAAGCCTCCCAGAAGATCTTTCAACCTTGATTGTTGCTGCAATAGCATCTACAACTGAAAATGAATTGTACAGCCATTCCACTTCAATAAAGGAATTTCTTCTGCTTATAGAGTTAACCTACAGCAATCCTTCGATACGTTGGCGAGGGGGGCATAATTCCCCTCAGCGCAGCATCACATTCTGGTAAAAATGGAACCATTCCAAGCGATCCATCTTCCTTCATGCCCAATGCCCACCCATTTCTTCCGTACTGTCAGACTGTCATGCAGAAAACATTCGACTCATTTTGAGGATTTATCTCTACTATTCACAAATTAATTTCATATGGGTTAGATATCACTTCAGCATTCAATTGGCATACGAATACGCATAGCTCTCAAACGTAGATTATAAATTGACGGTTCAGAAAAACTTGTGGACGCGCTGCATGTGAGAAGGGGTCTGCACATTTCCTCAGGCTTTTGCGTCGTACTTGGAGAGCAAATGTCAACTTCTTATAAGTAATTGAAGTAATAGCTGCACCAATTGCATTCGGAGGGGTCCAAGAAAGTTCGAAAATCAGTTGTAAAGCAATTTCGGACTTACTTCGGAGTAGGTTCCTGTCCTTTTTTCAACACAAAATTCTGTTGAGCAATGGAAAGATGCATCCTGGCAATACCCAAAGTTGTTTAACGGACAAACTATAAGAAGAGTTATGAAACTAAATACTTGACATTTGATCAGATCCAGGCTTCTAGCTACTTTTAAAACGTAACATGATTCTAAATTCTAACAAAACATGCATGTATGAAACTTAAGAGAGTCCTTATGAGGCAATCACTTTTATTATCCGTATTGCATTAAATTAGTGAATAACTTCGGCTGACATCACTCATCATCGATTCATCCGCATCTATATTTCTTGAGATATCTATCTTTTAGATGAAAATTGTGACGGTAGTAAGTAATATTTATTACATGATTCAACTCTGTTCTTAGCGGAGTTCGATAAGATATGCCCCGAATCAATTACATTCATGAAATACGAGGCTTTGCAATTTTGTAAATACCTTTGCGTAGATCATTCACTTCTCGCAGAGTTCGCAGGCACGCCAAGTTTTTGTGGTAGTGCAGTTTTGGCAAGTTTTTCTTACTCCTGAGGCCCTCTTTGTACACATCGTATTTCATAATTATTGAGATCTGCAGTAATTAAAACCAGTTCAAGTTTGACTAACGCATTCACCCTTCTCATGTACCGAGTAATTATCTCTGACATACAATACAACTCACTTCACCTGGACCTCACCTGCTTAGCATAACAATTAATTGAATCATTTGAAAATATTCAAAACAACAAAACACGGTGGGTTGTATTCACTTAAGTTTCTAATTACTCTAAGAGGCAAATGCCATTTACCTCAAACACTTGAATTCAAGGTGAGTCTCTCGTCACAAAAACTAATCCTATCAGCCTTATTCCTTTTCACACCTGCCCATCATCTCTTTAGGGTTGCGTGATCAGTAATTCAATTCATACTGCGTTTGTTGTTTGTGTGTGTCTCTTATTTCTACTCAGCCAACGCACGAAAATGTGACAAGATGAAGTAGACACTTCGTAGACATCAAGCCATATACACTGAAATTCCCCGTTAAAATCTTCAATAAAAGACGACGACTGCAAAATCCACATTTATAGAGTTCCTTAACTACTTTTTAGCTCATTCAACTCCTTAAAAGACATGAAATAGGCAGGTAATCTATGCCATACAAAGCATTATAGATTCAACCGAATGAAATGTTGAATCTTAAATGACAGAATTATTTAATTTTAATTACTGTGCGTAGAGGCAAATGAAACATTTAGTATAGCGGTAGGTAATAAGTAGGTACATTACGTACATCGAAGACAGACAAGAACTTCGCAAGCTCAGTTTGTTGTATTGATACAAAATAACACTGCAATATTTCTCAAGTTGCAATAAGTTAATAAAGAGAAGTTTGATATGCCCAGACAAACAAAAGCATTAAATTGAAGGTTAAGGTCAGATTCATGAGAAGCCAATGCATAAAAAGGTGACCACTCTTTCATCATTGCAAAGTGCAAAGGAAAGAGAAGGCAATGCAATCCAAGTGTGCGCAACAGTTGAAGCAAGTGTATAAACTTCATGCAACGGTACCGTATTTCTAACATCCTAACCTTTTCTTGGCATTGTGTCTATTAATAATATCACAAACTTTGTGTTATTTAAGCACCTTTTCCAAGCTTGTCATCATCAGGTTATACAGACGACCATGAATGGTGACTGCTGCTGCACTTGAAAAATAAAAATAAGTGATGATTTGTGCAACAAAATCAGCAAATCCGATCCTTACGAACTGCTAAGAATGTTTAAGACGACTTTAATAATGAGATGAGTCGAAGTCGATGACTCTACTTCATCCCACTTCCCACGCGTAGTTTTTAGAAGATTAAAATAAGAAATATTAACATTCTCCTTGCTCATCAAAATATATACTTACACATCGAAATGCCAACCAACCTTCCTTCTGATTTTTTCTTCCATCGAGTTTTTTTCTACTGCTGCAAGCTTGCAAGTTATTCTGTGGCTGCAGAAATTGGATGTGATACATATATATTCTGTTTGCTAACTAAGAAATTGCATCGTGCAAAATATGCCTCCACCTATATACTTTCGATATCAAATCCACACACACTCACACAATGAAAGAATAGGCGACGAGTCATATATACGTGCAAGCAGAATGTAGCGACGATGATGCAACGATGATGATACCAGGTTAGCCCTCCAGACAACCGTTCTTGAACTCTGTCTAATGGCACATGGAACAATCCCAAAAGTGCTTTCCTCGTGAATTATACCAAATGAGATTCTACTGCACTTCTTATCAAACTTTAATACTTCTCTGCTAATCGAATTACTTGCACAAGCGATAAAGAAAATGACTTGGAGGAAATTCACAGTATTTTCATAAATAATGGAATTTTTTACTTCATCTTTTCGCAACCAGAATAATGCTAAATTCATGAATACGCGTGTAGAAGATATAAAGTTATATAAATGTCTATGTTTTCCTGACGCGAGTCTATGTATTATTGTGATCTGCACAAGTCTAAATATAACGTAGGTGTAGGTAGCTAGGTAGTAAAGTAGCTGGACGGGACTATCATTGTTGTACACGATACTCACAGCACAGACACAGGAAACATCAAATCTTATCTATCTTACTTTGAAAAAGTTTCAAGATGAAAAAGGAAATGAGTATCACTGGATCTCACATTGGAGTACTAAAAGCGAATTCCTTGTGTATGGAAGTGGCAAACCCATTGACAGAATTTTTCATAAAAATCCAAAATATTGTTATTGTAGGGAAGAGTTACAAGAGCTTCAAGTTTACGAAAGCATTGAAGTACAGAAAAAGAAAATACAACTCCTCAGTAATAAAGCAGAGTAGGGTTGGCATTATAAAGAGACAAGAGTATTAAGGACATTCCACATTTTTTGCAGAGGAAGACGTGTCTTTGTATGATGATCAGGATGATCCGTTTGTAACAAGCGTCGTGAACGGAGAGTTTTGTTTTCGCAAAATGTTTAGTTGGATTATAAGGGAAGTTTTTGACTTTGATGCTTTTACATTTTACATTTCGTTTTATTCTATCAGAAGAGAACTGAGAAAGAGAGAGAGGATAAGAAGGATGAGAAGAAGACGCGAGAGGAGAGAGAGTGCAGCTTCATAACCCACTGAATGAGAGTGCGATATCAAAGTCTGTGTTGTTGCGGTTAGTATTTTTTGCGATGTGTATGTGTGTGCTTTTATGACTTCGGTTACGTGTTGATGTAACCATGATCCTGACAAGATGTGTTGTATATATCTGTGTGGATTTGCATGCTTCCCATCCAATATTATTCTTCTTGCTGCGACTACAGACGGCGAACAGACTGGATGAAATGAATACAAATTGCTTTTTGCTCAAACGAACAACAACTACATGCAATCGGTTGGTCTATGATGTATCTCCCTCCATATTTATCCACTCCAATAGAAACAACCCAAAGAAGATATGAAATGCAAAGGGAAACATCCTTTTTTAACCACAGAGGAGCAATTGACAATGCACCATGAAATAAAAACACTTTTGGAGGAAATTTCATTCTCAACAATTCAACTGGATCTGTGCAACCGATGTCATAAAGAATAAATGTGCAGGCGAGACGAGAAATATTATAATAACTTACGCCTCTATCTAATGGAACAATTGTTCAATTCAATCCATCATTTCTGTAATGAGCAGAACACACAAAATACGAATATTCTCATATAAGAAAAAAGCTGCTTGGCAAAAAAGCCAATAGTCACAAGCACATATTTGAAAATGCAAAATAGTTTTCATCACGACTTCATACAAAACTTACTACCGCACGTCTAGAAGACGTAATAAGAAAGCTTTCCCAACACAAAACTTGTATATCAAGTATTAAACTTGGTGCGAGAAAAATTAGCGTTAATGGTGCAATTCATGGAAAAAAGCGTTAGTTAATACAATGAGACAGTTTGCATTCGATTAAAGTTCTCATTGTGGCTGGTTGCTCTATCCCTGACCGATAAAATCAATTCAAGTAGTTCATATGAAACATAACAATAACCATACGTCTTTACAATGTAATTCTCAAAGCTTTAGGAAGGATTAACCTCAAAGAAGAAGATCTCACAGATAGTCTTCAATAGTTTGATATGTGCTCTCGAGCTGTTTGTCTAACTAAATGAACCAAAACGATGCTCATATATAAGTTACACTCTCGACTAAGTATGCACAATCTTATATGCAAATTTATTATGGGAAGAAGAAAATTATCCATCTCCCTGAATCCTCTGGCAGAGCAACCGATCACAAATTAGTGATTTGGGATGATACCAAAAAGTAAATGGACTCAATCAGTGCGAAAGAAACAAGTTTAACTAACTTGTTGACGAAAGAGAAGGAGCTTTTGAGTTAGAAGGATATCCTCTGATGGATAAACTTCACCATAAAAACTCGTAACATCCTCAAAAGATTGGTTATTATTCAAAGTAAACTTTGATCTTGTCATTCAAAGACTTGGGTTTTGCATAATTTCAATCATAAATTCCAGCATGTAGGCAGGCGGGATGCTTTTCACTTGATTTTCTGTCTAGAGTCTAGACTCGAGATTTCCACTGGAAGACACATACACACACACAGCATTACTATATAATATAAACACAATTGCTCTTTTGCGAAAACGCTCGTTACTTCGTTCGAAGTGTGTGACATTAAAAAGGTTACCCATCACCCATCATCTCAAATAGCAATATAATAATAGAGCATTACATCTAGAGCTTTCCTCAATCAATCGTTTCCTATTTTGCATACAGGTTTACACAAGTAATTATTTAGCTTCAGTTAAAGAAACCTCACACACTCTTCTTCAGTGCAACTTTTGGTAATATCATGTCTGTAATTTTGTTCTGTGAGCTCATTTGAACGCACAAAAAGCTGAAATTTGACCAAAAGTATAATAATTGAATGTACAGCCTAAACTGGCAAATTACAGTGGAACACATGACACAAAGTGGCAATTAAGCTATTACACACTTTAATTAATGACAATATCTATGTATACGATGAATACAGTGAATAAGAACCTTTACCTGGAACATATAAGTTATCGTGAGACATGCAAACCACCGCTCAATATAAAGCTTGACTACGAATGAATTTATTAATTTCATGTCAGACAGGACACATGCATAAAAGTGTTGCTGTTGATATCCTCGAAAGATGTGATCTTTCAAAAAGTGACAGCCAGACAGGCACATCTACAGTTTCATGTAGTGTTCATGGAACCCACTGAAATTGCATGATGACACGCTTCACAAAATTATCCATTTCATCATAACCATAACTAATCCTTCTGTTCTAAAGAAACCTACGTCGCTCCTCTTCTTTCCATATTTTGTGCGTGCATCTTGAAGCAGTTAGTACGTCATGTGTTCTATAAATGTTTCCTGACCATTGATCTCAAATAATTAATCATTCTATAACCAGACACTGATGAAAAACATTAGGCAAAAATGTGTATTCCCTCTGTACAACTCCATTTAGAAAGGAACTCTACCCTGCAAATTCAATTAAATAGAATCAAAAATGCATAAAGACATTAAATGACTATATACAACGGTTGCATCAGGCAGATTAAAGTTCACCCAGAGCTCCAATGACAAAAATGGTGTACGGTTTAAGTAAGCAATTAACCACCTACTCGTAGATATGGCTTATAAATATAATATAAAGATAAGCCTACCACCACCACCACCACCATCATCATCACCACCACCACCAAGAGACTTGCAGGTAGAACATATATTAGTGCGAAAAAGGCAAACAGGATATGTATTTGCGAGGATTCGCATTCGCAACATCTGAAAAATCGCCATACAAACAGCATTCAGCATACAGTACAAGAGTTAAGCATATCCCTGTGTATAAATACATATATCCACACCATTCATCTCATTTGTATGTGTGCCTAGAGTCATTCTGATCCACTACAAGTTTGCGAATATAGGTTGGCCGCTATAGACACATCCACACAGATAGAGATGTACCTATATAGTCTCTGTGCGAAGTCATCTACTAGTAGGTCCCTCCAATCTACCATAGTATCTCTTTGCAATTTCCCAAAGCTAAAACCAAACCTACAATACATGTATATACCCACATTCTGATTCAGCAGATTATACTGCATCTTCTTCGTGCAAAAAAGTTACTTCTTATCATTCCGTCAGTTGTGTGGTGCCTATAGGGATCTCCTAAGCTCACTAACATTGTCTCTACACTCCTCGTTGTTCCTCCAGCACCAACACTCTCATAATCATCCTTGCCCTTTTGCAAATATCTTTCTCACTTCATTACATCTTCCTTCGTCTCTATCCAATTCAAACTTGCAATACCTCCACACACCGAATCACTGTAACCCAATCTCTCTTATACATGCGAATCTTACGTATGTAAACCTAAAATCACTCGCAAATACCCTTCCTCCCAATTGCATCTTTGACCAGACTCTTTTTGCATACGCTGTGCAAGAATATACATATTCACACAGTGCAAGAAAACTGCAGAAACACTAGTGGGATCCAAAATCCAACTCCATCCAACATTCAACAGAGTCACACACACAATACACATTCATCCTGACAGTCTTAGGCGGAGGTCACACCGTCTTCAATATCCTTGCAATCAGTGAGACACCAATTTGCAAATCGATCATCTTCATTCAATCTGATATGTCCACAAATAAAATAATGTAATTCCTAGTGAGTGAGGACTGTGAACTGTGTGGACACAACTGAACTACCCCAATCATGTAATTCTTCTTGATTCCCTACCATCATCATCAGATTTTAAAAATCTAATGTGTCATTAATTGTCAAAAAGTTTGTTGAGGGCAAATAAGATTTATAAGATACCCTTCAACTGAACTAAACTGGTGTACACAACACATTCATTGACTGACGGAACTTTGACACAATACAATATATGTATTCGCATATATAGTGGAAGGAGAAAGCACCGGAGAGTGAAAGGAAGGCCAAAGTTATTCGTTTTGTGTAGAATTCCTCTGTGCAAATAGAGAAGAATTAAGTGAGGAGGTGCAGGAGGAGAGGAACATCAGGAGCAAGGAAGGAGCATTTTAGTTTAGTGTTCTAGTCCTACAACATCCATTTACTGTGTAGTACGAGAACTCGTATATAACTTAAGTTTAAGACTCAGAGTGGTTCTTCTGCTCATGAATGATATTTTGTTGGGAGTGAGAGAGCGACCCCATAGGATGACGAGGGGAAGGCGCATGATGGCGTTGGGCTGAATCGCAACCTCCACTACTCTCTGTCTCCCTATATTATATTCTTTAGTGTGTATAAACTATTTGCTCCAGTTTTACCGATGTTATTGTCCTAAAATCTATCCACGAGAGTCACTATCACCTTCTCATCAGTCATCTCATAAAGGACACACGTTTTTACACACAACCAAGAAGTTTCAAGTCATTTTGTAGTGCCTACAAACTCACTAACTCCCAGTTAAGTTAAGATTGAAAGTGAAAATATCCGCTGGGTGAAAGCTCAATTTCCCTACCAAAGGGAAAATTTTAGTTTCCTAAATTTCTTGTTTTTGGCGGTGACTTGTGGGAACTTGCAAATTCTGAATTGTTTTTGTGCAAAAGACTTTCTTTCATGTGTGAATTTAAGTTTTAGGGAAAGCCGTGAACCTCTCAAGGTGAGCATATTGTTTTTTACTCTTAACTCTTCTTCTAGTACGAAAGGTACTTAACTACAATGAGAATACAATTAAATGAGGTACACATGTGTTATTTGTTGAAGAAGGTTGCGAGTCGTTGTTATAATCAGTGTTAGGTAGATGCGCAATTATTATTTACGTTTACTTAAGTATTAGTACCAGAAGTAACCTATCATTATTTAAGTGTTTGTTTGTGTTGCAAAAAGTATTATATTTTTACCTCGGAGGGGTGTTTATTCGTTAATGTGATTGTTCTTTAAGATCGAAGAAACTTAGCTAAACTGAAGTAATAAATCAAGCAATCAATTCAGGTGACTAGTTAAGCTCCAGCTTCTAGTGAAATTTTGATTAGAAATAGAAATAGGGGCAAGTACAGCATTGCGAATCTCAGATTTTACTTTTGTACGAACAACGGGAGACAGGACATAAGAGCTGTAGCATCTGAATGTAAGAGAAGTTTACAGACGTTGTATTTGATAAAAAAAACAGCGTTAAGTTTATTAAATTAACAAAGTGATGATTCTAATTAATGTAAAATGTTCATTTGAAATTTATTTTGAATTTTCAGAGTTCAAAAACATCGCCCACTGGGATACCCATCCCTCAAACTTAATCCCCTCGCTGTCCCTCAAAGAGGCTGTCTAAGCGATGTGACCACTCAAACCAAATATTGGAAATCCTCACTCGGAAGTTTTTGACTTTTGAGTTTTGACTGGCAGATTTAAACTACTTACTTAATACGGGTGCATTCACATCGAAAGGGTTCACAGTTGTAAATCCAAAAAGTTTCCACGATGACTTCGATACTGCCATTCAATCATTCTCCCGTAGTGAAGCGTCTCCTTGGCTGGAAGAAAGGCGAGGGCGAAGAGAAATGGAGTGAAAAAGCTGTCAAAAGTTTGGTCAAAAAGCTTAAAAAGTCTGGAGGACTGGAGGAACTCGAAAAAGCCATCAGTACTCAAAGCCCAGCTACAAAATGCATTACAATTGCAAGGTATGCAAAAAAATTCTCAAAATTTACTATAAAAAATCTGCTTTTCCTGGAACATCTAGTCATCTAGAGTCTAGCCGAAAACTACAAACTATTACTTATATATACCACGTTCCTCCGTACTTCCTACACAAAAAGTCATTTAGTATTCATTGACTCAGTAAAAAGTTAATCTCTTCTGGCTGGGCTGAAAAACTGACAACTCCTTCCTTCTAATCAAAAAACAATTTCAAGTGTTCCTATAAAGCTGAAACTACACACACGTAATGATTATACACTTAATAATTATTCATTAAATTTCCAAGAATTATATAAAATCCCAAGCTTTGGAGCAATCATACGTTAAATCCACTTTCCCATTACTCTTCTTCCCCCCGCAGACTAGAAAATTACCAATAGCTTTGAACTTTCTTTTGCGTAGTAGTAAGTTGTATGGAAGAGTAAACAGCACGCGCCCTAGCAGTGTGTGTGTAATACTCTTAATACTCTTTTCGTATATTTGCAAAATACATGTTGTTGTTATCACTGCCACTGCTGCTCCTGGTTTGGAAAGCACATTCAGAGTAAACAATGCCAAAAGAAAGTTCACAGAGAAAGCAGAGTGAATAACGCAAAATGCCAGTGCGAGGAAGAGTGACTGGGGAATTCACGATAACATCCACGATTTGCCTTTCTCCCGTTGGTGAGCTGCGGTTCATCTCTCTCTCTCCTGCTTCCGTCATTCCATTTCCATTACTTCATGACGGTTCTTGGAGAAAAGTATTTTTGTCCTAAGCAAACTCACTTCTTGTTTTGGATAAACTCAAACGATGATTTAGAACGAAGTTTACACACATAAAGGCAAGGTTGTAAATTCTCCCTGATGCGTTCTTCTATCTAATAGTAGGCAGTCTTTGGTAGGGGTGCCGTGATGATCATCATGTATCACATTTGTGCAACATTTGCCGTCATATGCAACCAATGTCATGTACTTAGGCAAGGTGATGGGATGTAATCATCTGTGTTGGTGGCTTAAAAGAAATATACACAGTGAAGAAAGGATATTTCATTCCAGGGTTATTCCGTGGGATGATG
>JAQGBV010001404.1:0-15836 GCA_034698685.1 Isotomurus pseudopalustris
TTTATTTATTTAAGTTTAGTTGTTTTAAGTTTACTGGGATTTTAAGAAGAGGCAGTTTTGTTGCATTGAGTCGGATGCTAGTTACGATTGAGCACCTTCTTAATTTTTTTTGGCCCGCGGGGATTGTGTGGGTGTGGTGGGATTTGCGGGCCTGTTATCGCGCGCGGTCGGTGCTATCTTCCCATGACGATCTGGTTAATTATAATATTGTGATGTGAGTGAAGAGAAGTTTGGACTTTATTATGTTCATTATTCCTGCAGGTATCGTACAATTTGCCCATTCTTTATTTCGAGAGCAACGTGAGGAATGATGGTAGCCCTCAGTCTCAGTCTTACACATTCTCGCAGTGTCGAAAATCCTCCCTCGTCTTCATACTGCAACCGGCGTGCCTGAATTATGAAATTATGAGTGAATAATTGAATATGCCCCTCTTCCATCAAAATACCATCTGGAATCTTCTGATGGGTGATGAGTAGTATGAACTTTATTATTAGTTTGTTGCGATTCTCTGCAGTTATCAAACAATCTGCCAACTCTTTCTCTCCAGGTCGAAGTGAGGAATAATAGTCCTCCGCCGGATGTCACTCATTTTCACGTTCTCGCAGTGTCGAAAATACTCCTCCTCGCTACAACATCTTCCTGAATTATGAAATTCTGAACGAATATATGTCGCTGTTCACTAAAATAGAATATCTAGATGATTCCTGTGAGTGATGTGATGAGCAACTTGAACTGTAAACTGAAGGCCAGTTTATGATTCCTACAGTTATCATGCAATCTGCCAATCTGCTGCTGCTGCGGTTCGCTCCAGAAATTACCAAGGCTGGTGCTGGTTCTGTTTTTGTGTTCTCCCACAACTCTCGAATTGCTTGGAAAACATTCAGGTGCTTCTTGTTTTGAGCTTTAATGCGAAGCAATTTATACCTGAAAATGACAAATAATGTATGTTTAGTTTAATTTGAATTGTAAAACTTGTTTTAAGTTGAAGCCAAATAACCCCGCATAGCTTTTTCGAGCTGTACAAAAAACTGCCCACAAAGACAGAACAATACATAAGTTCACTAATCTCATTTTGACTACACGGAGTCCTGAGAGTCTGTAAGAGAAATGATAATTATGGTTTGGCTTTCGAGTGCAAGTCACGTATTTGTACTTAGTACTCCAAAGTTTTTATCATCATAGACATAAACTGATTAATCTGATTACGGGGATTATAAAAGTGATCGATTTAAGTACTCTCAAGTTATCACAATGCAGTTCAGAATGATTTACTATCTTTTTATTAATATTACAATAAAGAACGAAAAGAGAAGGTATTCAATATGCGAATATCATCTAAACGGGAATACAAAATATTAATTCGAGCATTATAATAAACGAGCATTCCGAGATTTATTACTGGGGCCTTCGGGCATCGTGCCTTGAAGCTGTAGACAGGCTCCTACTAATGTTGATCGTCTGATCGCGACAAATCAGGCATGTAATAAGATAATAAAAAACTTTATCGAGGTAAATGTCAATGAGGTAAATACAGGAAACATAGAGGAGTGGAGATGCTGGCTGCAAAAGCGAAGAACTAACTGCAGATCACAGCTTCTATCCTATTACCAAATATTGCAATAACAAAATTGCAATTAAATAAAACATGAAACGATGTAACAATAATTTTAATATATTTTATGTCAGTATTTGACATTTGCATTCATCCCGTTACAAGACTTTCGATTTCACAAAAATTATGTGGTGTGTTTGCTTTTGTTGCTCACTTTATTACGCGCTACGTAATCGTAATCCTGGTAGACAAAGCACAGCGATCGTAAAAACAATATTCCTTTAGGTCATCACAACTTTATGCCCTTCACCTTCGCCACAAAAGTGCTTTTGTACGCTACGTGTAACATGTTCAAACGACAATCGAAACTCACCTATTGCCAATATAATGTCTTCTGTCCCACATCCAACATGAAATGATGAGAATTGAGAATCAAGCAAGCAGAAATCTTCTGGCTACTTCATCTCACCTCAACATAACCTAAAACATGCACACACACACACTCCTTTCTGCTTCGTTCTGACTCATAGAGAGATATGAAATGTCGCAAAAAATTGAAAATCGATCCATCGTCACTCTTACATTAACATTATGATAATGTGAGAACAACCACAACGAATACTCACTCATCCGCCTTATAGAAACTTTTCAATTCTCAACCCACAGCCATTTCATTTATTTCTCACTTCCCTTTCGCACATGAACTTTACACGAATTGTAAAAATTGCACTGATAAGGATCCCCTGGTCGCCTCAAAAGTCGCAAGTTTGTCCTTTAAGCAAAACTTGCAAGAGATCACTGAGCACTTCTCCAATGAGCTGAGTTCCATCATGGCTACTGTCCGTAGGATAAAACTAAGGACACAACAATCCTCACTCATAGTTTTAATATTAAGTTTACTAGTGCAAAGTTCATATGGAATTCAACTGGATTTGTTTTCGGAGAAAGATCGGCACGGTAAGTAAAAGTCTCAGACTGCCTCGGTACTTCTTGCAAGTTGCAAGTAAAGACTCAAGAAGTCATGATTGCCAAAGCAGATGGAAAAGTTCTTGCGTTGTGTTTGCAGGACTTTCCATAAGACTGGAAGTGAGTGACGACGAGTGTTCCAACATGCCTCCTCCTTGGACGAACCGTGCAAAGTCAATTAATACTCTTGGGAGTTGTCTTCAATTCTACGATGAGCCAGGATGCAAAGGAAGTCTCACAGTTATTCAACCCTTCCACACTATCCACCAAATGGATATGTCCTTAATTAACTTTGCTAATCGGATTCAATCTTCAAGTCCTTGTGGAGCTAAAATTAAGACGGGGAGATATGTCATTCAAAACGCTGCAGATGCTTCTGTAACTAAACTATATACCCTACGTTTAAAATACTTGCGTATTAGCTGATTCGTCACTTTATAACCCTGTTTAATTAGGTTTTAAGCGTCCTTTCAAAATTCGGAGGATTCGCTCGAGCCCAAACAGTCAAAACATCTAAAGTGATCCCCAAAAACCAACAATGGGAAATTATTGAAGTAAAGCCAATTAAATCTAATCAAATATTTGTATTATTTTAATCGCGTTTATAATTAATTACACATCAGATAGGAAACTCAGACTACACTTTAAGACCTCGAGAATTCGCAGACAACTACCCAGTAAGCTTTGACGAAGAATCTTTGAAATCTGGAAAGATTAAGAAGAAGATGTGGAAGTTAATGAGTGTTGGCCGAGGTCGATACTTACTGAAAAATGAACCTACACAGAAATGTCTTTACAAAACGTAAGTTCTCTTGTGTTTTAACTTTGTCTGTCTATTCAAAGCATTTAAAGCAGCTATTTATAATGAATTGTAATAAAAATTGAATACAGGGACGAGAATAAAGTGGAAGAACATGACTGTAGAATTTGGTCACCAAATCAAGAATGGGTAGGTGAAAACTAAAGTTGCAGATCGAGAAGACAGTCAATTTTCGTTAATGCAGTAATTGTTTCGAATATTTTCGCAGGTATTCCGATCAATTTTTAGCAACCAAAAAGTCGAGAAATCCAACGGAGCTTCAGTAGGTCCCGGACTGAACTACAACATCCTTTCCAAAGTAGCTTCGTACCAACCTCCGGCCAAGCCAATTCCTCAAGCATCCCCAATCTTCGTCAATGTCTCCACACTGGCTTCAATGAAACGCGTCACAACTGCAGCTCCCTACACAATCAGGAAGAAGATTAAACGCGGTCCCCGTCCAAAAACACGACCTATAAATTACCTCCAAATGATCCGTCCTCCCGGACTTTACACTCGTCCAGCCATTTCTCCCAAACTCTCCAACAACAACAACTTCCTCTTGATGACTCATCCTGGAATTCCCAACAAAGCTATCATCCGACCTGAGTTCATTCCTTCTGACGATCGACCAGAGCCTTTCGACTATTACCAAATTCTTCTCCAGGCCCACGCAGCCCAGTCTCAAGTTCCAGTCCCTCCAAAAACTCCTCTCGATAAGAAACCGGCGTTGGAAGAATCTTCCAAAAAAAAGAAGAAGAAACCCGAAGACACTGAGGAAGAAGAAGACGAAGAAGAAGCCGAAGACGACGAAACTTCTGACGAGTATGATGAGGAATTCGACGACCTCACTCGTCCCCAGTTCTCCACAAATTCCAATAGAAACAACGGTACAGGCGAAGAAGACGACTATTCCCCAAGTTTCTTCAGGAAAGTTTTCTCTCGCGTTAAATCCGGAATCGGATCTGTGGCTTCGTTGAAGGTTGTATCGAATATTCCCTTCATGTCCAACAAGAAGAACGAGACTCTCTCAGCATCAGAATCCAGTAGACAACCTCACTACCATCCAAACGATCATCATCATTCCTCCTCTGATGACCTTCCTCTCACGCGACCTTCCACCCGTCCCCACCGAACTAAAAAAGGTCATCCCCAAAAACGCCGTCCAGGTCATCAAAAACCTCCAAAGGAAAATGGCCCAGGCTTGGGACTTCGTAAGCCTAAAAGACCTCCAAAGACTACAACAACCACAACCACTCCCAAATCTTCGTGGTCATTCTTCGGCTAACTTTCCTACAAAAACTTTCCACGAATTTCCACACCTCCTCCTCCACACCTCCTCCATAGGAGCAGCAGCCTACCCACACTTCAACCACTCAAACATAAACTATCCAAACCTGTACAGTAATTTATGCAGAAAGATTAAGTAACTCCACTTTTAAATATACTTTTGCATAAGAGTTTCTCTTTTATTTGTACTTGTTACCAAACTACAATAACATAGAATGCATCTCTTACAAATTACAGCGTGCAATAAAAATTGAATAAATTTATACACAAGCACAGGACAAATCTTTCAATCTTTCATCTTTGGATGTACACGCATCTCTTTTAAAAATCCATAATAACGATATACATCCACTTTCCATTTCGAATCTCTCTCACAAGTCACAAGTTTCTTTCTAATTGACACAGACTAAAGAAGAATAAGAGGAACGTGCCAAGAAGTGCCAAGGCCACTTGAACAAAACCGGATCCCAGTGAAACCCTTTTTCCTTGTAACTTTTATGCTGCACTCCACACTGAGCTGTGTAATAACAAGAGTAATTGTTCGCAGAAATTAGAAGACTTCTACAATCCCTAACTAAATGATTTAGATATCTATACGCTTGTTAATGTGTACTTGACATTCGCGATCGCGATCTCCTAATCTCCTAATCACACTTGAACTATCGAATACAAACACTTCTGGTCTCCATATTACCTTCTCCCCAACTGATTCATTTACACAGTTTCACTTTTGATTTCACTTCTAACAACTCATAAAGCAATTGAGTGACCGAACAAACGACTTCTTGATTACCTAACTACTTCCGCTACTCTCAAAAGTCTCAATTCACTGAGTGTAGACGTCCCTTCAAATGTGATCAGTATTCTTGAGAACTTCCGTCCGGTAGCATTTGCTTATCTCTACTCTTCTCAGAGTCATGGAGAAGCAACCTAAGAGGCTTTGGCTCCTTTGCCTAACCTTAGGCATCACTGTTAACCTTGTCCATGGAACTATGGAAGTCGACTTGTTCGTCCACAAAGACAAGTTCGGTAAGCAGTGACACCAAAGTTCCTTCAAACTCTCAACACTTCTCAGTTCTGGAAGTCTAATCCTTTTTACTTTAGGAAAAAGTCTCACCTTGGACATTGGTGACAAAGCCTGCACAAATGTCCCCAGACTGTGGGCCAATCTGACAATGTCGGTGGACACTCACGGAGCTTGTGTCCAATTCTACGATCAAAAGAGTTGCAAAGGAAGAATCGCTGTTATCCAGCCTTTCCACACTGTTCATCAAATGGATCTCTCCCTTATCGAATTCCACAATGCTATCGAATCGTTAAGTCCTTGCGGACCCAGAGGTATGCGTGCAGGTTTCTAATAATGCTCTTTCATCATAAATGGACAATATATTCGATTGGGAATCTACATTACTTTACTATTTTCTTTCCGTTGTTTTAGTACCAAGTGGCAGATACGTCATTCAAAGTGCAGTTGATGCTTCGGTAATAAATAATCCCTTTCACGTAATCATCCATTAAATCTAGTTGAAGCTATTTCTCAAGCCCAATTTGTATTTCTCAGATTCTGACTGTCATGAAGCACGCGAATGACTTTGCTCGAGTCAACACGCTTCCACCACAAGCGTTCATTCCTAAAGCTCAGCAATGGGAAATTAGTGAAGTAAGCAGAATTCAAATTGTTATGCGCCTGCGTTAACAGAACATCTTAAGACTATGACAGAAACACCTGTAATTATTTGAATTTCAAACTAATCCCAAATCCTTTTTCCGTTGCAGAAACAAACCAACGAGTACGACATAATGCCACGAATCCACGAGACAAACTATCCCGTCACCTACGACGGCAAGCTAATGAAGGAAGGCTCCTTCGTTCGGAAAGTGTGGAAGATCGAAAGCGTCGGTCGAGGTCGCTACGTCATCAAAAGCGAATGGAGTCAAAAGTGTCTCTACAAAACGTAACTCACCGTGTATTCATTAGAAATCCAGAGATTTCTCAATTGACCCCAGAAAATCTTAAAACTCTCCTTCTTTCCTTTAGACGAATTCGTACTGTCGAAGAACACGACTGCCGAGCGTGGTCTCCCAATCAAGAATGGGTTTTACGTCCTCTCATCGCCCCCACCGTAGCTCCTCCCACTCCCGACCCCCAACTCGCTGATGGAGTTAACTTCCAAGTCCCTTCCAAAGTCGTAGACAAATACCTCAAGTCCCAGAAGCGTCTCAGACAGAAGAAGAAGAACAAGCGCAAGGGTTCCACAAATTCAGACTCCTCAGAACACACCGCAGCTTATCTCCAACCTTACCGAATCCGTTCGAGAGACGACAAAGACTCTGAGGAGTCAGAAGAGAAGGCCGCAGACTCTCCTCCACGTTACCAATACCAGCAGCCATCCCCTCCAGACCCACAGGTTATTTATTCCTACCCCTCCCCCATCTTCGGAATGGGAGACAAACCACACCCACTTTCCTCCAAGAGGAACACTCCTCCAGGATATAATCCCAAGGTGCTCACCTACATGGATGGAATGATGCCTATTTACGAAGACGCTCAGCACGAAGATCCCGTCTTTCCTGACTTCCTTCTCCACGCTGCTTCCTCCCAAGAAGACGAGGAACGGCCTGCAGGAAGCGCTCCGAAGTACACAGTCACTCGATCGCCTCTCAAGATTCCAGAGCCCACTGGACATCCCGACTACATTCCGGGAAAGAAGAAGTACGACGGGAGAGTGAAGGACAAGCCTCAGACTCAGAACGACGAGGACGAGGAAGACGAAGGAGACGATGAGGAGACTGCGAGTGATGAAGCTGGAGGAAATGAATCTGAAGAAGAAGAAGATCAAGGAGAACAAGTTGAAGGGGATTCCAAAGGTCCGCAGGAGGCTGAGAAGGAGAGGGAGTCTCCACGAGGTGGTGGTCCAAAGGAAGGAGCTCAAGAAGACGAAGAAGAAGGAGAAAGCGAAGAAGAAGAGGAAGACGACGAACCTGAGACAGCAGCGTCTTCCCAGCCAAAGGAATCAGAAGTTGAAGAAGGAGACGATCCTGCGAAGGATGTTGCGAGTTTCATGAAACTCCTTTTCAAAGGCATTTCCACGAAGATGAACAAGGAGGAAAAGGGGAAGGAGGAAATGATCGACATGTTCGAATAGTAAAGACTACCTAAATCTAATTAAATAAATTATTGCATATTTATTGCAATTGTGTTTGTTTATTTAATTGTGTTAATGTAATTAATAAAAATGAGTTTGATTAAAAACAAAACTACTTGCACAATTTACTTCTCTTATGCTACGCGAACTTTAGAGATTTAATGCATTACTCATGAAGATGTCCAAAGCACGCTAATTAAAATATTGTAATCGTATAAACATTAGTGAATTTTAATTCGGTTGTTTGGTTTTATTGCAAAAATGCTCTCCACTCTCCACACTATCACATATACATAATACTATATTGTCTAGAAAACTATAAATACTGAATAACACTATAAATAGATTATCGATAAAATTGCCTACATTGGCGAGACCGAATTTAAAGATCATCCTTAAGAATTCGAAAGTTACACTAACATTTTCAAGATGCGTAATACAAATACAAATAAAAAAATCAGAGATTACTAAGGATTAATCAGAATTAGGCGTGAGGGGAGCGGAGACCGGATATCGGGGATACTCAGTGAGCCCATGCAACCCGAAGTGCTCACAAGTTGCTGTACAAACCTTCCTTGCAATTTTACAGATCATCATTTGAACTAGAGCCTTCTTCCTGTTGACTGCTTCAACTCGAGTTGGCGTGATGAGTTGGCTGTGTCGATATTTCAGTCCGGAAACTGTCTTTCCCAATTCCCTCAGTGTGTCAAGTCTGCACTCAAACGTCTGCCCGTTCTTCGCAAACCGAATTTTTCTTAAACTGGCGTTGTTTAAGTCATGAGGGAGATGAAATTCACAAAATACTTCCAAGTAGGGAACCGTCAAGCCTTCAGAGTTCTGCAGTAATTTCGACTCGTTCCATTCGACGAAGGTTTCTTTGGCAGATTTCCAATGCGCAGGGTTGAAGGATCCGAAGATTGTGTCCAGCAGATGTTTGGCTGCGTGGCCGTTGTAAAAGTCCCAAAATTTCTGAAAACACAGGAAGAAAAGAATGAGTTTCCAAATTGAAAGCTACAGCCAATTATTGTATATTATATAAGTAGGATGGCGTGAATACCTTTGCAAGTCTCGCCTTGACTGTCGACTCCCAATATGCCAAGATAGTCAAAGGCATATAACGTGGGTCCATCTTCGTCGCTTCGTAGACACACTTTAGAGTTGGAGATTCGTCAACTTCCGACAGACTGTACTTGATTTTCTGCTCACACTTATTGACGAGGGAGTTTCTCAGAATCCGCAGAAATATCTTCTTTGCCACAGGAATCAGCGGAAGTTGAAGGGACAGGCGTTTTACGGACTGAAGACAAACTTCTGCCCGAGATAAAAGAACTTCCAGAAGTCTCTCCGTGAGAAGAACATTCGTTTTCTCCGGGTCCGCGCAGATTTCGAGAGTTGTGACCGAATGATTCGGATAAACACAGGTGAAGTCATCTTCAACATTCTCCAGGAAGAATGGCTGCTGGGATTTGTTAAGTTCAAAGCGCACCGAAGTCAGCAAAGTGAGCTGTGAGATGATTTTGAAGGCCGGGGTGATGTAGGAGAAGTGTCCGGAGAAGGATATCCGGGTGACGAATGATAAGGAGAAAAAATTGGAGAGTGGAAGGGTGTTGCCCAGTAGGATAAATTTGAGGCCAGTGGTTCTTCCAAATCTGTCGGTTTCATGCCGGAAAGCTACAGCGTCAACTGGAAACATTGCGTGTCCGTCTGGAGAGAATGTGAAGAAGTCTGCAAAGGATGTTCTTATCTCGTCTCCCTTCTGGTTAATCAGCGACAGCGTCTTCTTGTCACAAGACGGAATTACTTCAACGTGCTTTCCATTCTGTAAAACCAAATTAACTCAATTTAATTGTGTTCTCCAAGATAATAACTTGTCGTGAACCAATTCCCTTTCCTTCAAGTCTGTAAGTAATAGGGAAAGATTCTAACGAATCAAAGAAATGTCTGCAATAGCCAAAATTCTTTCTTTGTCACAAACTTGAACAGCTGAACCCATATTAAAACGCTAGTTTGTTGTAACTGTTTTTAATTGTTTTCAAATTGAATCGAGTTTACTAGTCCAATTTGAATTTTTTTAGTTATTGTGCCATTGCATTCAGCACTAAAGACAGTAAAGACTACTACAAATACTACGCAGATTATCAGAGATGAACTTACAACAGACAACTTAGGTATGAGTTATGCTTGTGAGAAGTTCGCTTACCATTGTTGGAAGCTTCTTGGAGTGGATGGCGCACCGTTGGCTGGCTTGGATATCCATTGTGGTGGATTGTAGTTGAGAAGATGAGAGGGATGACATGTCACAGGTCACAAGATGAGCACTGAATAAGCAAATGATAGGATGTGGAAATGAACTTCTGGAGATCTTGAAGGCAAATGATAGCTGAGTCACAAAATGTTGGCCTTTTTGGTAAAACAAGGAACTCTAGCGTATGTTTATTGCCTACGTGAGTAAAACATTGTTGGTCAGTCTTAACAATCTGAAGTACCTGGAAACTACTGGAAAGCCTAGAGCGGAACGGAGAGCCAGGTAAATGTTCATTACCCAGAATAGAACTGTAAGAAAGACAATTAAGGGACACAGCTTTTTTTAGTCCAGCGACAAGAAAGGTGTTCGCAGTAGGAAAAGAGTTATTTTGATCTCCATGTCTCTGCTCTACCTGCTTTGTCTTGCTGGACAACTCTACCTTACCAATTGCACCTTTCACCCTATTCCTATTTTTAATCACACACCTGTAGACTCACCTGCATTCAAACGTGTAGCATTTTGGAATTCCGAAAAACATAAACCGTCCAGGGTACACAGTATGACTCACGACTATTTTCTGGAATTCCTACAAGTCCAAGGCACGCCGGATTCTTCATCTTTACCTTTACAAAATTCAAAGACATAATCCTATGATGTACTATGCACTATGAGTCATATAATCTATTTTCGAATCCTGGGTGCACTTCTCCATTTCATAACGGATTTCTACTCTAAGTGAGACTTTTCAAGGAATCTTCCAAATCGATGTAATTTATTGTCTATGCCATAATCAATTAATTTCAATTCATTTGTCTTGTATTCTACGGTTTAGGTTTATTCGCATCATTGCATCTGGTTATTGATATAATTTTTCATTTATTACCTTTAATTATATTATAACATTGTTTCTAAATTGGCATTATTTAGTAAAAATTATACCGCTTATGATTATGATTCACGATGCAATTTGATTCTGGAAGTTGAGCAAGTCGCAAAAACACGATGAGACGGTTTGAGAATTTCGTGAACTGCGTGGTCTGCGGATGCACGAAAAATATTTCTCGACGAAATTCATTCATCAACCAAACTCCTTGCTGCAGCAGCCACGCGACTTTTGCCGTGCCGTCTTCCGTTTTTTTGTCGTTCACCGTTGCAAAGTGGTGTTGTGGTCCCAGAGACGAGGTTGTCCTTCCTTCTCGTGTGAAATTGACGTCTAAGCAGTAAGTTGACGTTCTTCCAATCACCTTGTAATTTTCCGCTTGTTTACTAAACAATCTGTGGTCAAAATTAAAACGTGTGTTTTATTGGGCAAAAACAGGTCAGTCATGGCGAAAGGTAAAGGAAAACTAGGTCATCAGCGTTTTGGAGTGAAGACTCGACGTCAAGCGGCAATGACCAGTAGCCTCAGCTGTAGGACGACGGAAGTGATGGAGTCAACAAGCAGGAGGGCAAATATGACTCCAATTCCAGACGAAAATAGAAATAGCCAAGAAGGAGAATGTAACGGATTTAACCGAAGTACATTGTTTGAGAAAACGGAGCAAGTATCCAAGTGGGTGAAGAGATGGACTAATCTTGGAGACTCGTCTGTGAAGATTTATAAATGGGTACGAGTGGACTCTCTTAATGATGTCGAGAAGACAACCGGGGACATTTCTCGAGGTGGAGGTGGAAAAGGAATTTCTGATAATCTTGGAGAGGGTGGTGGACTATCAAGGGCCATTGGAGGAGATACTGTAGATGAAGTAATTGATCTTGTCCTTGAGGGTGGTGAAAATATTCAGAAAGCAAATGGCGAGATTGGAGGAAACGATAAGGAAGCTATTCACAATTGTGAAGACGAAGGAAATTTTGAAGAAATTGACAATCGTGGAGACGAAGGAAATGTTGAAGAAACAACTGACAATCGTGGAGACGAAGGAAATGTTAAAATAATTGACAATCTTGGAGACGAAGGAAATGTTGAAGAAACAACTGACAATCTTGGAGAAGAAGGAAATGTTGAAGAAACAACTGACAATCGTGGAGACGAAGGAAATGTTGAAGAAACAACTGACAATCTTGGAGACGAAGGAAATGTTGAAGAAACAACTGACAATCATGCAGACGAAGGAAATGTTGAAGAAACAACTGACAATCATGCAGACGAAGGAAATGTTGAAGAAATTGACAATCGTGGAGACGAAGGAAATGTTGAAGAAATTGACAATCGTGGAGACGAAGGAAATGTTGAAGAAACAACTGGCATTAAAAGGGATGCGGATGTTGCAAAATCAGTCGACTATCATGAAAGAGACGGTGAAGAAGAAGTAAGTGATAATCCTAGAGGGGACGGTGCCGAAGGCTTTGAACATCTCGGAGGTAATGTTTGGGTGTTTATGGACGATGACGGGTGGAGTAGTTCGGACAATCATAAATTTTCAGGGAACGAAGACGACAATGCGACGGATGAGTGAATTCAAGTAAAGACGAAGAATCGAAGATTTCTTGAAAACTATTCATCGCTAAAGTGCAATTCACATTATTTCTGAAAAAAATAATAAAAAGTGAGCTGTAAGTCCGCAAGATTTATTTCATTTCAAACTGACTTGGTGTAATAAATAACTTTTAATTGTGTGACACAGGCAATACATCAATATTCTTCATGCTGCTGACCGTTCCATGATCACCATTGCTTTTTGAACTATCTAAATTGAACTCCTAGTATTCTACTCACCCATTCTTGCTATGTATTTAATTTACTAATTACTCAAAACGAACTAAACTATTAATTATTGATGAGCTTCCAACCTTCCATCCACTTGACACACATAAAATGCTTGAACATGTATTGAGGATCCTCCAACAAATAAGTAGGTAAATCTCTTCCCCGAAACAAGTCATCACGAAAATCTGAATTCTGAAATGAAATGAGCTATTTGTATTTATGAGATGTCCATTCACAATCTTATGACTTGCAGCCTTCTCGGACTCGACTGACCGTCGCTCGATCCTTCATTTCCCATCTCAACTTTCAACACTTCTTTGCTCTTCAAATCAGAATGGAATCTCTTCAGCATTATCGACTGTTTCCATTCCTCGTCTTTCTTTCCTTCGTTTTCCTCGCAGCAATTCAGCCATCTTCTACTTCACAAGATAACCACACATCCTCCGATGCGGCTGATAAGCACCTTATCGATGACATTATTAGTGACATCGACAAACACAAGAACAAGTAAGTCGCATACAATCCACATCAAGAAGATGAGTCTTGCTTCTCATCTTAATCTCATTCTTTCTGTTTTTGTGATCCAGAACTCACGATCACCATCACACTTCAACCACTACGACAACGACAACTCCATCCACAACAACCACAACTGCCGCACCTCCGTGTACTTGCGGCAGTGGAGCTCGACCCAACATTTCCTTAACAAGATTCCTCGATTTCGACGACGTCGACAGAGAAGAACTTGAAGACCACGTGGGGCCATCGGAGAGAGCTGACCTAGAAAACAAAATCAGAGAAGTCGAAGACAACACAACTCGTATCGTTCATGGCGTCACTTCCAACGCCAACGCTTGGCCGTGGATGGCTTCAATTCAATACGTGAGACATTGCGTGTCATTCTGTCATTACATTTTAAGCGCTATTCTTTATCTAGCGTCCTAAGCCTCTTCTTCGGTTAAAAACTAATTTCAGACGAAGTCTACTAACTCCACATCTCCCAACCTGACAAACAACCATTTCTGTGGAGGAACTGTCATCAATTCCCAATACATTTTGACAGCTGCTCACTGCTTTCGTAGCTTCACTAATCCATCTCCTTCAGACTTCTCTGTGATTCTTGGTTCCAATGCCATCACTTCCAAAGTCAGCGACAGGACTGTTGTCAAAGTCTCCCAGATCACAACCCATCCCAAGTAATGAATTCTGTGACTTTCTTAAGAAAATTTAAAAATCCCTAATGATTCTAATGCTCCACTTTCATCTAAAAATCTAATCATGTGTGTGTGTCCCAGTTTCAACTCAACTAGTTTGGCTAACGACATAACTCTCCTTAAACTCGCTTCTCCTGTCTCATTCTCAAATACCATACAACCAATCTGCTTGTCTCAGACGGGATCTCCTTTTGCTAACCGGAAGGTCGTTGTTGCTGGCTGGGGAAGCACGAATGTCAACGGATCCAATCCTACGGCTTATCTGCGTGAAGCTGGGGTACTGTAGCACTTACAATCAATTTCAAATTGGAATTAACAAGTTTATCTTCAATGGATTCGAATTAATTAATTAATAGATGCTCTCGTATTTTGTGTAGATGAACACAATCTCAAACTCCCGCTGTTCTAGCTTAACTGCAAGCACAGCCAACATTAAGATCGGGTCCTCAATGATCTGCGCTTTGGGAAGACTGCCAACAACTAACGTAGGAACCTGCAGAGGAGACAGCGGAGGACCTCTCATGTTGTACAAAGCTAAGACCAAGACATTCTCACAGGTAAGACCTTCTTTATTAATTTATTACTCATCTCCTACAAGTTAAACCCATTAATTGATTATTATGCTCCCAGATTGGAATTGTTTCATATGGGCCCCGTACAATCTGCGGAGGAACAGGAATACCCGATGTTTTCACAAGAGTTAACAGCTTTACAAATTTCATCAAATATGTCACAAACGGAACAACTTTCTGCTCAAATTCTTTCTAAATCCTATTCACTCTTAAGAGATACTAACTTATGCCTGAATTTAATTTAATCTTTTAAACACGGCAAAAATGTAATAAATAAATATAGTATCGTCTAACTCATGGAGTATGGACTATTACATTATTCCTCAGTAATCTGACTAACAGCCAACAGCCTTCTTCTTCTTATTATTCCTTTTTGCAACAAAATCCCAACTTCTTGCACATTTGACACAACTCTTGTAAATGCTCTCGACTAGGATACTTTTTCCATTTTTTCGTCAAAGGAAGCTGCAAAGAGATACACGAATACCTGACAACTCTGACTGAGGATAATCTGCAATCTGTACACTTCCAATTTGATACTACCTGCCCGTAGCGTAGATCTCACCTGCTTATGAGGATATACGTTGACATAACAGTCCTTACACTCTTGTCCTATATTGGCCCAACTGCATGAAGACTGCCAGGATTTGAGACACAAAGGACACTCAAAGTAACCGAAAGACTGTTTCCGGCCCTGATAGGGTGTCAACTGATTCTAGAATAGAGAACAAACAGTTCGTTAAAAGAGCTATCGACGTCTGCAAAAGTTACAGTGGCAATCAGAATTGAAATTGTCACAAACTCACCAACAATCCCTTTTCCTTTGATTTCTTGCCCCGACACTTATTCCTCCGCCTAGGCCGTGTACCCTGAAAGATCACAGACACTTAAATTAACATTTAATCAAGAGTTTGTGTTAAATTCAACTTCTCATTCACGACGCACTAAGTAAGCCTACCATTTTAAGTGAACTTGTTTTTTACACTTCTTCAATCTTTTCTTTTTCGTCTTTCCAAGTGTTATAGATTCAACAATTTGTCAATATTAGTCCCTGCGATTCACGATTTCACAGATTTAACCCACTTTAGACGCTACTTCATAACCTCAGAAAGGTTTAATCGCAGACACAGCAGCTCCACCAACTTAAAATTCTCTGAAACCTGAAACGCAGTAAATACCCGAATTATTGCGAATAAGATGCCGACAAAGACAAGCAGAATGAAGACAACGGTTCCATGCCAAGTCGTCCACGACCCAGTCGTCCACATACCCACTCGTCCACTAGGGGCGGATCTGGATACTTAGGAGCCCAACGTCCACTCCGGATTTCAAAAGTCGTTTTTA
>JAQGBV010001405.1:0-15835 GCA_034698685.1 Isotomurus pseudopalustris
ATTAGAAAATGTCCGAAGACTAGCTGAAGCTATAGATGTCTCGATCGCTGCAACCAGGAGAAATTCCTATCAAGAACGGGAATAAAATGTTCGATTAGATTTCATCTCCCGGTAGGCACACATAAAAGATTATCTCAGCATCTTTGATCCATCCATCTTGAATCCACCGCAATCTCAAATTCTGATCACGGAGTTTTCAAAGAATTATTGAGAATCGTGTTAAATGCTGTAATTTTTGGGGTGTACTATTCTTGATAATTTTTGTATGAGTTTCTCCAAGAAGCTAGTGAAATATTTGGTATGAGTTCCGGGAAGGCATTACATGAAGAGAGAAGAAATTAGTTCGTAAATCCCGTGTTTATGATAAAGGAAGCAGACAAAACAAAAGCCGTGGGTAATCCGCTTCGAGCATACAAATATGGACGATTACTGAGGTGATTTCCCCTCACTAACTGCAGACTTCTGCACTCCCTTTGCTCAACTACTTTTATTCCGTAACCAATGCACACTAAATAAAACAACAACTACGCAGATTAATGTTTATAGCTGGGGCTTTCGTACTGCCTTCAAAAACGGAAGCTAGAATTACAACAGCTCACTCAAGAAGATGAGATGATTATGTGTACTACCCAAGTACTTAACTTCGTTTACGTCTGGATAGAAAGAACCAATTCTTCTGAGAGATATCCACTAATAAAAAACATCGATTTTTTGATTGTTTTAAGCATATTTTTTGAGTGACTGGGTTGGCTGTAACAAAGACAATAACGTTGATTATAAATTAACTTTTTACGATGAGCTGTATGAAATCCTGTAAGGATTAACATGTCTTGCTCGGAATTTCCTTTAAAATGTTACATGGACTAAAATCTGACAAATATTCGAGATTGAATAAGCATGTAAGTTGGTGTAAGTGAATGTATGCATGCAATTTGAGTGTGAGAATAACACATAAAAGTGAATGGCAATTGTGTATGAAATAAATGACAAAATGGAAGGGAAGTACCGGAAAGAGGGGCACAGTTAAGTTGTTAGTCTATTGCAGAAATCCCTTGTATTATTGTTGATCATAATGTCAGAAAAATTTAGGAAACAAGGAAAAGCCCAGGAAGACTTGGCACACGAACGAACAAACCCATATGTAAAACAATGTTGTGTGTTTGTAAGCGTAACAAAGAATGATTTTTCCGATAGCTTAGAACTCACTCGCCCCGACTTTTCAAGCAACCCAAATAAATGATAAAGGGCAAGTTTTTTCGGCAGATCTACCCGGTATTTCCGTTTTTCATTTGCGACTTGAATTTAGATCAGTCTTGCTATTTTCTCATTCTAGACAAGAATTTCGGACTCAGTACTTCTTGGCAAGCTAGACCTAAAGCCATTACTCCAATTGTATTTTCAAGATGGATATACAATATAGCATAATAATAAGTAGGAGGAGTACGTGAGCCAAAATAAAAATGCGAAAACCACACTAGAAAACAACAGAGAAGTGGTGGTGGCATTGCCACAAGAATAAAGAAGCTGGAGAAACAAAAATACATGTTGGTGCGTGTATATCTATAAAGCGAGTCCTTTGATACTTCTGACAACTCTTGTGGTAATGTTACCCACCAAACAAGTATTCACCCCTTTAGATAAAGTTTTCTTCACAGAAAGTTGGCTTTCTCTCCTTTTCCCTTCAAGGCTAATGCAGTGTTAAAGAAGAATTTTCCTCTTTCATGACTTACTGAATTATTCCACCTAGTTTTGTGGCATTTGTAATCTTCCACTAATTTCCCCCCTCCTTCTTGGTTCGTCTCCGAAGTGTATCTTATACACCTGTTCTTACTACTAAGGCTCTCCACATTCCATATCTTCACTTTAACCTCCTGTCACCATGAAATCCTGAAAAGCTTCTAATTCCCACACGTTTTTCAAACTATGCCACACAGATTTCTACCTGGCCACAACTACAACACGTCCAAGAAACAGATTGTATTGTGGCGTTTAGAATTTCACATCATAAATTTTACACACACACGCGCTAGTTACATTAACTGACCGACCTTGAACCTTGAGCTGGTTTAGATTATTAGTTGCGTAATCCATGAAATTAACAAAAGGCAAAATAACTGGATTGCATAAGTTTTTTTTTACATTTATATACAAATCTGCTGACTCAGATAAGATTTCTCGTATGAACTCAAAAAGTCATTTGCAAATGTGCTTTTAAGATTTGTCGGTATTTCATCTTTCATATTTTAAGCTTACTCAAACCTTATTATTGAAAACCAACGGGGGAAATAAGTGAATTAAAGGATTTTGAGTGAACACCAAGGCGAACTAATCTGAGACCTTCTTTCCGAGAGCAATAATACATTGTGTGTGAAAGAAATAGCCATTTGTTCTAATTGTATTTTCATCCAGAACTAATATTAGTAATTCATAAATCCGAGAATTTCTTTCACCATCTGCAAACATTCTCATGCAGTGAAAGGAAAACTTAAGAATTATTAAAAGGTCTCTCATCCGTTGAACTACTCAAGGGTTTAAGTCAACGCTAATACCGTGACTCGTAAAGCCTACTTTCGCAATGCAGACAGAAGGAAAGAGAGAGAGAGATTTGATGTGGAGAAGTGTATCATGCATGCTCAGATCTCGCACGGAATAAAGCTGTCATCTGAACGAGATTTTACGCTTTTCTAGCCGGAAATTTCCAACGGTGCCTTTTCTTCTTCCTGACATCTGAATTCATTACTGAATCTGACAAAAATTTATTTCACTATTTAAAGCCTCAGGAAGATTTTTATTCTACTTCATCCCATCTCTTCCCTTTGTTTTGGTTCGATCTCTCCACATTTGTTACACCAGTTTTACTATTTCAATTTTAAATGAGATTAAGAGGCTCAGCAAGTGAAATACAACCTTCTTAAATATCATTTCACTCAAATAGTAACCCCAACTTTTATCACGAGTGAGTTTACCAAAGATGTTTTTTATTTTCACAGTCTACACATCCAGTCCTTTCCTTACTTACACTTCTCAAGGTAGACGTAGAAAAGTTTCTCCCTCAAGTAATTGCCTTTTATAAGACAAATTTAATATAAAATTGCAGGCTTCATGAATTCCTCCAACTGTACTCAAGTTCAAGTTTTTATTTTTACAGTCTCGACTTACTTATTTTTAAGTGGGTGTTTAATTATAATCTTTTTGTAATATGTTGTACTGAAGAAATTCTCCGGATTCATCCTTGAGCTTTGATTAAATCCTTTCAGTGAGGAGCTCACAAATATTGAAGCTATTAAATTTGTAATAGATTTATGATAATGTAATGTCTTTTACAGTTTGTTTAGTACACAACCGAGATCCTTTTCACCTTTGCCCTGCTTGATGCTTTTCTCAGTTAAGTTTTAAGAGTTAAGAGTGAAAAAACAAGTCATTGTTTGAGCACAATATAATAATAGTATCTATCGACTTTGGTTTTTGGTTTTGCATAACTGTGGTTCGTTAGCAAGAGGATTTGTGTTGTGGTGTTTTGTAATAAGTCAAAGGAATGTTTTCACTTTCCCTGTACAATATGATTATTTGATAATCAACGTTTGAGTCCTTCACCCAGCAAGATACTGACAATCAGACAATAATGAAATGAGTCTTAACTTTGCCCTACTTTCTTTATTCTTAGAAAATTGCCCACATCAAATAACGTTCAATGTCAAATTTGATTCTAAATACAGGTTGTCCCTACTTGTGAAACTCATCTTGCTCATGATGTTGTCACTGCTAGTCGACTCGCAGTAAATACAGAGTGTAGGTAGTGCGCTAAAAGCTATTAATCCTGATAAAGGTTCACAAACAGTAAGAAACAACGATGTAGGTATGCAAATGAAACTGACGTCGTTGTTCTAATTAGCAAAAACCTGGTGTCCTGAAACAAAGAAAGGATCCGATATAAATATATTCGTGGGCGAACATATTTTCACCTTTTGTCCGGCGTACGTTGCTTTACTGACCAAACACCCTGCACAAAATTCCCAAAGACGGATAATGCTTAGAAGGGTTGGTTAAATGCGTTTTCAAAGTTCTGTTCAGGTTGTATGCTTCAGATTAAAAGTACATTAAACGCTCTATGTATATACGAGTGTGTAGATGGATTACAACTCTATTCACAAGTAATCCTCTTCCATCCGGTCTCCAGCCATTCAACTTCCCTAATTCCTTCTGACGGCTTAAAGTGAACCGTACCCAACTTCATTCCCTTGCTAAACTTCATTACGATTGCTAGCTCTATAAAATTACAATTTACAACGGTTAGCAGTACACCTCCCTTCATTTCCTCGTTCGTCATCTTATAGATTTCCGGAATCGTTTCACTCAATCTATATTTCAGATTTAACATAACACCCTAAGAGAAGCTTTTTATAAAATATCTTTCAATACCCTTACAAAAATGGTTTCACCTTATTGTTCCGATTTAAGCAGACAAAACTAACCTTCCTAGCCTTATAAGATAAATTTTTGGGCTAGAGGTTGAGTTTTAGATCCATAGAATTATAAATGGCAGCAGAGAACAAACAAAAATCGACCCCAATAAGTGGCGACATAGCCATTAACAAATTGACCATACTTCTTAATGCACATGAGGAAATATAATCCTTAAATAGTTAGAACGTGCTTCACACCTGGACAACGGAGTAATCGAGAGTCCACCAAGTACGGGGACCTGATATAAATTTTGCCCATTAAGTTTTACACCAACTACACACTCGTTCAGTTTCACGTAAGAAATCAAGTGAGAGTGAAAGTTGAAATTTACCACAAGGGAAAGTTCAGACGTGTGAGAAAGGGTGAAGCGATGAAACTGAAATAAAATGGACGGTATGCTATCATGTGTTTTAAAAAGGACATGATCTGGAACAGGAATCCGATTGAAGAAAGGCCCAAGACAGATTCTAACTGTAGATGGAAAGGGGAGAAAAAATTTCCAAGCAATTTCCCTGACAAAAGTGGAAACGAAAACTGCATTACGTGTCCCTGCATTTATATGAACAATCCTTAGTAGCCTCCGTTTCATTTGACTTCTTGGCCTCCAATCCTTTCTGGTCTGTCCCTGCCATGTTCGCTTCACAGATACCAATCTCCAGTCTCCTTCCTTAAAGATTCTTTCCCATATGCGGCAGTACAGCTTGATCGTTGTCACCTTTGAACCACTCTGTGGCCACGATTAACCAAAGACAAAGGCACACACAAGCAAACAATCTCCACCGAATCAAAGGTTACTGAGCTGCTTGGTCAGAAGAGTCCCATGTTTAATTCAATCTGCCTCTGAAAGAATTCATAATTTAATACCACTCGACAACCAGACAGGTTAAATATTACTTCTCTTTTGAGCTTACCAACTCTAAATATTTTACAGGAGACGTAGCAGGCATATTTACATAAATCATGTGATTTATTGTTATCATCATCGCTTACACGCATAGACTATTAAATAAATAATGAAATTATTACAAATTTTTAGCATCTCTTAGAACAGACGAGCGTGTCCCACAATTCTATAACAAAGAATTTCTTATAAATGCAGATATTTGACAATGCGTCAGTAATTTTTGATCCAGAAAAAGTACGCTTTCAACGTTTCTAGTTGCACACGACTTATGAACATCCTGTACATAATCTTTGCTGCAACAAGAAAACCACACAGATAGCCGCAAATTACTATTTTAAGAACTCTCAGTCTTCCTATTCTGCGTGCGACCCCCATTAGAAAATGAGTGACAGGTCACGCCAGGCCACGAGAAGTCTGAAGATCACCCCTTCAAACGAAATGAGGGCAAAGGGTAACAACCATAGACAGCCGTTTCACGTTTATCCTCGCAATCTTGACTCGACAGTGTAAAAAATTGAGGGAGCCGTAACAATAAAGCTTATTGAGTTTCTTTGGCTTCTTAATAATTAATAATTGCTTCCTCAGGGCTCGTGGTAGATTCATTTTATCAATCTTCTTGGTAGGACGTTGATGAAAAACGAAGCCTTGAAGACTCGACGGGAAAGAGTTCTATGGTGAAAGTGTGGTGCTGTGATTGTAGGTCGATTTGATTGTAGATTTTCGAATGCGTCCAGTGAGGACACTAAATAGCAGTCCCTGTGGAATCGAAAGGAAACCTTTGGTGACAATCTGAAACCAATTTTGTTCCCTTTCCCCCACAGAAGAAACATCTGCTATTTCAATCTCCAACGTGTCTCCGGTATCCTCATCTTTCCTTTCCCATTAGTCCATTTTTCTCAAAGACATTGAATGAGGTGTCTCAGCTATACACAAATCATTACTTTTATCTCAATTACATCTCTCCACTCTCGCTGTGTCGCTACATCCAAACTTTACCCTCTGCTCCTATTCATCTGCAGCATAAACAAAGTCTGACCACGAACCAAAGCAAACTCCGTTTCTCTTTCGAAGGAAAGTAAGAGCAGGAGAGCTCTGACAAAGTATTCTAACGAGGGACATATCTCTCTTTACTTCATCTCTAAACCTTTGGGGTTTCTTTTATTTTCCTTTTTGCTTTTCTCTCCATTGTGGCCCAAAGCTTCGCGAGTAAACCGGGGAAAGTGGTGTGTATCGGCCTGGAATGGATCTGTGTGTGAGACTACTTATTACTCTTTCTGATCAGCTCGCATGACTCTTCCAATGAGATTTCTTTATTGAGTTCAACTCCAAATGCCCATCACCATTACACTCCATTATACTCCTACATTTGATCCCTCCTTTCTCCCTTATTTCTCTTTAAATCTATTCAATTTCATTCATTCCCACCTCATTCACTGTATAAATTCACCTCCCTAAAAAGCACCTCCCTCTGGTCACTTTCCACCACGAAAGACCACTACTCGCTACTTACAGTTTGAAAACTCGACAAATTTGTCCTTTGCTCCTCGTTTTTTTAGCAGCTGCTTCCTCACAATTCGTCTTGTTTGTTGCTTCACTTTTTACCTAATTAATCACACCAATTTACATATTTCAACATGAAGATTGATTCAGTTACTCATCTCTCAGGACTTGTAGACATAGGCAAATTGTGGAGAATGGAGAATCAGTTTTTTGCCTTCGGAGTACTTAACAAGCAGTTAGGCATATTTTCCTTTTATGTGTGTACTAAAATATTATCATAAACGACGGTATAAATGTATTAGACATGTGAATGTGAATTGTGTACGAAAAATGAAGTCTCTCAACAAGCTGCAGAGTTGTTTAGTTTAGAATGTCACAACACGGACACTAGACACGAAAAAGTTTCGTCTGTTACTCATTGTCAAGACGAATAAGATGAGTAAGGAATATTCACTCGTCCCAAAAAGGGGGATGTTCTTTCCAAGCAGACAGAATGTTTCAGCAAGATAGCTACAAAAATAATTTCTGAGATACACAAAAGAGTCTCAAAGTCAGGTTATCTCTCTTCCCTTTGTAGTTTAAAATACATTAGTTTCCCAAAAAAATGATGTGTTGTGTGTTAGGTTTTGAGGGAAGCGTATTTCATGTATTGAACTCGTACAAATACAAAAGACTAGGATATTGCAAGGAAACTTTCAATTCCACAAAAATCAAGATGATCCGATCTAATTTAAGAGTCGTTTTATTCTTTACTTTGCATAATGGTTGACGCGAGCTGTTCAAAATAGTCAAAGAAAATACGAGAATACGAGAAAAGCAATTGACTGAATACAAATGGAAGCAATATATACTCCTTTAATATTTCAACGTTATTTTATACTCTGAGCTTTTATACGAAGTAAAGATAACCCGGCATTGCTATTATAGCTTCAGTTGAGTTCCTACGTACTGAGTTTTCAAGTCAATTTCTTAGTACAGCTAGTCATTCGTACGCTAATCTTACTTTCACTGATGAATGAGTACGAGCAGGTTTGGAATGAGTGAACTAAGCTACAAATATTTATGTGACAGCTTGTGGTCATATTTTTAACTGTCTCTATACCAACACAAAACCACTAAAACCAGTGATTTTATTTAATAACTCTAACTTCCTGCATTAGCACAAGCCCGGATGACACACCTATAATTCTTTCTTCGGCTTATAAAAGATTTGACCAAAACTCAGGTTGCAACTGAATATTTTAACAGATATGATGAAAGAAGATCATGAAGGTTTAATACATGCCCCAATCCTTACTCTTCCTGCTTGAAGGATTTGAATAACGACTGTCACAAATTCTAGTTCGCTGTACACCTAAATAATTCATCAGAAACAAATAGTTGTCTCGTAAGTTCTGCTACCATCAAATGTGAACACCAAAGTCTGATGGTTGAGAAAATTACGGGAATTTTGCAAATAATTAAGGTCTGCTTGTTATTAGATTCAAAATTCGCAAGCTCAGCTAGTCATGAAATGAACCTCCATAAATTTACAATTGGTTACACACTTTCTTCGGCCTAATAACTTGTTAAACATAAAAGACGGTTGTGTGCAGAGTGTTCTTTCTGCAGCGACATAACAGTCAACTTAGTTAGGGCAGACATAATCGCAGATTGAATCAGAAAGTAGTTTCCTGCTTTCATATTACATAACCGTACTCTAATACATCGTCCACTCACAGTCTAATGCAACTGCTTGATTCTTTGTGGTATTTTCACCGTCGGTTGAGAAGAAACTACATCACTGACAAGGGGGGCTGTTTTTGTGGTAAAGATCAATTTAATTTGACGTTAAGTGAAGAAACTGAAGTGAAAGTTGGAAAAGTTGTTCTCGTACACAACAGTGTTAACTCTAATACTGCGGCTATTTCGATGGATGTTAAAACTTTGTTAAGCTTATTGAAGACTCACAGCTTCCTTAATAAATAAAACAGGACCATGCATACTCTATTTATATGCATGAAATGCAAATGTTACAAATTTTCTTTAACTATCTAATCTTCACCTACTCGTGATCTTTTACCTCGAGCCGCATCCCCTCGACAAGTTACTTGCATTTTCTACTTTGTAATAATGAGCCCTCAGCTACCCACAAAAGTTCGTCTCTCTCGCTTTTTACTAACTATGAATTTCTTATTCACTTTTTAATTCACTTACTTTCAGTGTCAGTTTGGGATACTCCACCAACCAATTCCGTTCTGCTTCCCTGTTTATTGCTCCTCTCACGGAGTTCCAAATTAGATGAGCTAACTCTTTCCACCATACATTTTTCATATGAATTCTCTGCCAAGTGTTAGTCGGCTCTTTAGATTTACTGAATAATACATTCATGTAATACATGTCTAAGTTGTGGTCATTAATTAATTCTTTACGAATATTTTCAGGCATGCTTTCAATTGAACCCTCACTTCCTTATATTTCACCTTTTGTTTCGCACGGTAGATATCCTCCGTGTGATGAAATTCGACGATTCAACAACCTCGGCTCTTTCAAACAACATCCACTTTCTTCTTGGTTTTAACTTAGTCTACTAAAATGGGCTTAAATTAGCAAACTGTGAGTATTCTTCATGAGCAATCAGCACGTGGGTGGGTAGGAGTGTTGTAAATTTGCTCATAACTTTCATTCTGAAATGAGTACCTTTCACCAGAGTTTGGTGCACACAAAAAGCACACGGGGACAAAGAGCGTAATCCACAGGAGAAAGCGATATATAAGTTGAAGTCTCGTGTTCTCAGCAGTAGGAGAAAGTCGATGAGATATACACACAAAAGCATTCAAGTCGGTCGACCCTGTGCGAAGACTCCCAATCCATCGGAATCCACCCTGCCTAGTCTCTCTGCTGTAATATCAGATGCTGAGCTTCTTCTTCTTCTTTTTCCGTGGCTGGCTGCCTTTTCGTATGTGTCACCTTTTGGCCACAATAATGTATTTTAGATTTTTTGCTCCTCTTGGTTGAGAGGCGTATAATAATAATATAAAACGCGATAAGTTCGTCTGAAGAAGTACCTCCTTTTAGCTTACTTCACTTAAGTGCCTCTTACATGTAGGTATTTATCAATACCTGTCTAAAAACGGCAGATGTGCTCTTCGAGAAGTGAGCGAGGTCGAAAATGTTTTCCTGCAGAGAAGAAAAACTGAAAATGGGGAAATCCCCAGGAGTTTTCTGGGTGTTAGGAAAGCTGTTAAAAATCATAAATTAAGTTGCTGTGGGGTTAGGTCGCTTGTTCACACACAATACAATATGCTCCCTTCTTCTTTATGTATCAAGCTATCAAACTTTGTTTGACTAGAGTCGATTGTGAAGAGTGTGTTCTTGACTCCAAAGTTAACTCTTTCGAAGAATCTTTTCCAAAACTCTTCTTTTACTTGTGTAGTACGAGGAACGGGATGAGTGGAGACTATGCGTAGTTTCTTCCCCCAGCACCGCAGAAAGCTTTACTGCCACGAGAAAGTAGCCTTAACTGACCATGGGTAGTCATTTTAGGCTTTACACTGCTCCCGTAAGATGATGAACTGGAGGATGAGTTCGTAGGGAAGATAATAAAATCGGGCTACGACTTGCCATATGAGATGATGACATATGAAAGAGAAAAACATTAAGAACTCAGGAAATCCGTCTTCGGGATGTTCAAAGTCAATCAATAAATCAAGGCAGAGTTCGTGAACGGAAAGAATGTTACTCCCTCAGCCTCAGTGTCACAATGGTGTGCTAGTGTAAAAGTATAAAACTTTGTCTCTAAAGCAGCCGAGTCTATTGGAACCCAATGATTCAGACGACACTAAAACCGGAGTTGAGACAATCATCCTGAATTTCAATGGCTTAAGGGCTTTCGTAAATGGTCACCTGATGACTCATACATTATCCTTACTGTCTCCCACCATCAGCACGTACTATGACAACAATTCAACTAGTGTGACATTCACAAATCAAATAATATTTGTGCACCTCTTGGATAACACTTGTCTCATCCTTGTCCCACTATTACTGCCAGATCCAATTCAAATCCCAAAGGTGCTGTGTCTTCAATCGAGCTCCACAGTGAAATGTATCATTCAACCAGTCCGTCTACTGTAACAATGATAATTTTTTTTAAATACAATGCAACTGATAAGTAATTGCATGCTGTAATAGTAATTTCAAGTCACTATTCATAACCAAGCTCACACCTTCATTACAAATTCATCGGAGAAAGGATATTTATTTAATAGTCTGTTGCGCAATCGAATAATCGTGTGTAAAAATTGTTAATTTGTGAACCCAGGACTGCATGGAGAGCAATGTATCACGCAAGTTGTAATTAAAATTATGTTTTACCATTTCTTTCAGAAATATCTTTCAAATGGTATACTCGTTCTCCGTAACGTAATCTTTCACACATTGCATATTTCACTACAGCATTTAAGATATGTAAGGGCTACATAAGAATTATGTACTCATGTCTCATCTACTTTAAAACAATTATTGTAAAAACGCTATCGCTAAATTTCGCTATTCTGTTTTAAAAATATATCAATGAGAAAGGTGACTGAAAGGTTGTGTTCAAATACCACAATTAAAAATAAACTATTAATATATTTTATAGAAGTTTTGGGTAATATTTGCCTACGCATTGAAACACCAAGAGGGCAATTTATTCAGTATTGATAGTTATTGCGAAATACAGGTTCGATTAGCCATGATAGTAATTGACAGTAAATAGTTCAATGTAACTCAGAAGTGATAGAGAATATTGCAATACGGAGGAAGTCCGAAACTATTGACTAGAGAGTCAACCTTCAGAAGCCATCAAAGGTCCGTCCGCCCATGTGTCGCATTCATCTCGTCACTCTTGTCATTATTGGAATGAAGCAGCAATTAAAAGCAGTTCTGGGAAGAGAATGAGGTTAGTTGGGCATGGAAATAATTACCCTGTTGTCAGTTATGTTCTTGGCATTGATCAAGTATCACCAACTTTAGATCCCCCGTTCTTAAGTATGGAAACGGCGACACAAATCCTAGAATAGTCAATGAAGTTCAAACGAAATTAGTCACATAACTTTAATTTTGTAATGCGAATCGTACCATCCGCTTAATGAGATACATACGAACAGGTCAAGAGTTCGGTGGATCCTTCTGCACCGCAAAACTATAAATAAATAGGTGAGAAGCGTTTAAAGTTGGAGAGACTCCTGAACTCAATCCTTGACTCATGCTGTCTGTTGAAGTACAAATTAGTGAGTGTGAACGAGTTCAAGAAAACCCTGACACGCGTACTATTAATTTATGAATAGAGATAAATTAAACTGGGAGCAATTTTTAATAGATGCTTCTCCCCTCAAGAAACGTTTCGAGGCGAAGTTTGTTTATTCAACAAAATGCTTAAGAGTTTGATGGTTAAGAGGGGAAACATTAGAAGAGACTTTTGTGTTGGGAAGAAATGAGTTGAGGGAAGTAGGAAGGAAGAAACAACTGGAGGACTCCGTGTACCACAGTTTCATACGGTGGGAGTCTCGTGGTGAAAAGAAGACGACGGAGGTGATGACACACAAATGGATGGAAGACTGTTATGAGACGAAGTTGTAGAATGTGAATAGAAAGAAAAGTCCACATGGACCGACCATTTCACGTCCGAGTGAAAGGGTTATTTAAAAGTAGATTACGAATGAGAAGGGAACCGCAGACAGAGTCTCGGATGTATCAACATATTTGTCCATCTGTCACCCTCCTAGGATAGTTTACGCAATTCTAAAGATGCATATCATAGGGGAAAACCTGAAAAATTTCTCACTTTTCCCAAGCACGAATAAGAATGAAGAAAGCGGACGCGTAGTAAAAGTATTTTTGTACCTTATAAAATAAAGCCCGAATCTTCTCTTTGCTATTCGAGAGATCAAGAAAAGTCGTTTCTTCCCTGCAGAAGAATATCCATCGTTTGTAGGAAAAGATGTCTGCACTGGTGGTTGTCCAGCTATGTCAACGTCTTGTGGAGTTTGGGAATGGGAGAGCTTTTATCCAGATTCGGATGGGACTGCACCCCAGACGATAGTTTACATTTCAACGCAGACTACTTTGCCGTCAGATTTTTCCCATTTTTAGTCATCTTTAGAAACTTTAAACGGTCTTTCTTTGCCTCACTTCCTGCAAATAAAGTAAATCCGTTGTTTTCCTGTCCATCTCTCCAAGCCGAAGTCTTACGTCTTCCCCTCACTCCGCTTTTCCGTCTTGGTTCATAAAAACAAATCTCTCTCACAGACTACTTACGCTCTAACTTTTCAACTTTGACCCTTCCCTCTCTGTTTCTGCCTCTGCCAAATTTGTTGTGACGAACCTCCTCCTTTCTTTTACTATTGTCATGATTGTTGTTGCGAAACAAAATAGCACCAACTTCTCCTCTTATCTTTGAGCTGATAGTGCAACGCTTCTTCCCTAAAATTTTACTGCCCCGACAAACACTTTACTCCTGACAAGTCTATAGAAGGTAGAGGCCCTTTTATCCGCGGTTTCTTTCCTTTTGTATCTAACACACTATTTTTGAAAGCCTTCAATACATGTCCGCAGTACTTTTCCTGATTTCACTCATCAGGTACGTGGAAGTTCCCAATTTTTTTCAAACTCTCGTATGACGGGATTAACAGCGACTTCAATGCCAACCAAATATTAAGAGTACAATAGTAACTCAATCTGCAATAGCTTTATATGAACTGAGCTATTAAAGTTTGAAGGAAAAGGCTCTCCTTCTCATCCCTTCAGAAAGTCGTAAACGAAGTGAAGAGTGCCAGCTTGGCATTTGTTATGTCAAATGTCATGTCAAGTTGAAATTTACGATTATTTTATGCCCAAAAACAAGTTACACACTCGGTATGTTCACAGATGAAGATAACTTCTTTGGCAATACCCTTCTAGACTGTCTTACAACACCCAAGTCCTGAGATAGCACTAATGTTCATGAGGAAATCATTTCTCTCCTTCAGCTTTATAAACCTCGAAAACATTTTCAATGCGATACACGAGATTAGGCAATTGGGTGGATACTTATCAAAATACTTTGAGACCTACACTAGTGGGTGTCCACTTTCACAATTAAAACACAGTAGACAGTAGGTTTGGTTCTTTCCGTCAGTGTGTGAAAGCAATACAGGCAGTCAAGAAGCAAGTTTAATGATAAGTCAGACTCAACTACTAATCACTCCAGCCTAAAGCTCTCGTCTAGCAACGAAGTACTGTAAACTAGTGTATAAACCGCTTTGAATAAATTATTGACACAACATAAGTCAAATCATTTCATTTCCTGTAAAAAGTTGATACTTGTGTGTGTGTGTGTGTATGCGTGGTTGCAAAGCTAACTAAAACTCGAGTAATGATAAAAGGCTGGGAGTCCCAGCCGGAAGCTCTGTTGCTATGATAGAAGAACAACTAAACTAAAAGTCAAGAATTAGATTGAAGCTGATAGAGTTGGGTAGACAGTTTTAGTTCATCTAGAGTCTTAGTCTGAGCGAAATGTAGCTCACTGCGAATAGATGTTTATGATGAGAGAGGCGAGCTATTTTGCAACGAACCAAAGCAAAACCAAAAAGTAAGCTTTGGTGCCTGGAGGCTCACTTTTAAACGTGAGATGTGTGGTAAACGCCTTGGCAAATATAGATAATTAATTATCCTCCAGTAAAAACTTACGGCATCAGCCGTCTATACCGGAAATCATAATCATGTACTTTCCTCTTCCCCTCTAAACTCTGATGATTCTCCTTCATTGAACTCTGAAGGGCTCTACTGTGTTCTGTTTGCTAAATGTTTATTGACTCTGAAGAGGGTCAGTCCAACCTCTTCGTGAGAGCCCTCCAGATCACCACACAAAGTCTGAATTCTACTTGGCCATCCCCGTAATATGAAAGTTCAATCGGTTGCCTATTATTTCCTACGGGTTCTTCTCGTCCCTCCTTTGCACATCAGTTTATCTGACAAATATTGCCTCCCAGCAACTGCTCCTCAAAGCACCCAAATAATTTCAGTTCCGTTTCCCCCTACTCCAAATAATGGAAGACACACCACAGTTCATCCAAATGCACAGGCCATCCCGACGTTAGACGCCAATGTTACATGTAAATTCCAGTAATTAGCTTGTATCAGGAAGGAACCAGCCAAATGTACACACTCATTTTCTAATTTCAACGGGTAAAGGTGACTGACAGCTAAATCTCCTCACTGTCATATGCAATAGTTTGTTCGATTAGGTTAAGTCACTTTCACTGAATTCGAAAATTAATAAGATTTCGATACACACACACTTGGACAATCGAGTGTTTCATTCAGTCGTTTCAATATGCCCCGGCATTTTGCTAACCTGCAATTGCATATTTTCAGTTATAAAAGATGGAATGTAAAAACTGCCGACTTTCTCTCTCTCTCTCTCTCTCTCTCTCTCTCGAGTATTTCAATATGAACCTTTTAACTAAATCGGACTTGAGGATAACTTTCACTTAAAAAGCAGATCGTGTAATTCCGTAGCAGAGAAAAGTGTGGAGGAACGATCTGTGTATAGTTTGTCATTGCTGAATTCCATTGGAAGTGAGCACCAAACTGACACTTCCTTTCCTCTATGTGTTCCTGAAATCCTAGGCATCGCCAGCATCCAGCACATATGGTTTAGATTTAGTTTCCCAATCTTGGTTCAATTTGGTAGCATATATGAGTCGAGGATTGAAGGTGTAGGAAACTTTTCCCGAACATTGGCTCCATTTGATGGGATTTGAAGAAGGGTGAGCAAAACTGACTGACGAACGAGAGTGGGTGTATGTGTGTGTGTGTCAGTGAAAGGCCTAGTGGTGATGGTGAGCTTTCATATATCCTCAGTGCAGTATGAATGTGAGATTTTTTCGTATGTGAAGTGTAGTACTTAGACATTTGATGTAGACAGAGGAATGATGATGATGGTGGTGAAAGCACGGGATG
>JAQGBV010001406.1:0-15825 GCA_034698685.1 Isotomurus pseudopalustris
GTCCACGTCTTGTTGTAGTTTAGCATTAAGATCTTCTAGTGAGCTTCCTGTCACAAACAGAACTAGATCGTCTGCGTAAAAGATGGAATTGGAGTGAATGAATATATCAGGGATGTCATTGATATATAGAGAGAACAGTGTTCCTGAAAGGGAGCTCCCTTGTGGTGTTCCTCTATTCACGGGTTTAGTTTCAGAAAGAAAGCTGCCATATTTCAAGCAACTAAATCTCTTTGGAAATCGTGTTCCTTCCATTGCATCGCAGCTGTCCAGTCTCATTTTGCAAACGTTGTTTGAGCTAACTTGGAGTGCAAGCGCTTGTAAACCTTTGGAAGACAATTGTGCAAGCAAGGTTGTACTAAAACAAACATAAAGTCAACGCCACCGGAAATTTCTCCAAACTTACGAGTTAAAGATGAAACACTAGTGTTTGTCCTTAATTGTCTTCCTTCGGGAGCCATCGCATCTCTTTCTAGACTTAAAAGGCTAGGACTGTGGGATCCATTGGATTATTTAATTTTTTTAGTTTCATCTTTTTGAGATTCATCACTTACTATATAGATCCAATTAAACTCCTTTCGTTCCAATAAGGATTTATTTATTGAATCTGTTTTTCACATATTTCTAACCTACGACCACCGAAACTAGATTAATTATATTCGAGAATCTCAATCTCTTTTCATCATGTATTTGTGTACAAGCAGTATGCTATTGGGAACCGATTAAAGTGTACATATTACACACTAGAATCTAAAATAGTAAAATCGCTCTTATGTTGATTTAGAATTTTGCCGTAATTTCGTAATCGTGTCTGATGGAATAAACCTCATATTTATAACCAATAACGCTGATGTAAGTATTTCAAACTTCTGTCTTTTATTAAAATAGGAAACGTAAGAAGCTTCTTGATGCTCTATTAGTCTGAATGGTACAACAATTTTTGTGAAATATTTGGCTATCAATTTTTGAAATAAGATTAATTTTTGTTCAGTCAATTTTGGGAAAGTTAAATAAACACATTTTACTCAATATGATAGTCAGCAGTTTAAAAAATTGATTCGGGAAAGAAAGTATAAGAATTATTCTAAACATAAAATAACGCGTGTAAGCCATAAAATGATTCTATTGAAATCAATACGAGTTGGTTGATCTCTCGTTTCTCAGCGGAGAGTTGAAGCCTCAATTTCTGTGTATCTTGATGCCCCAAACTTGTCTCCTGGATTCTCGCAGGTTGAATTTGTGGGAAACTGTTCAAACTAAACAAAACAAACTCGAGCTCAAACACCTTTGCTTTTTGCAAAGTTTAATTTCATTCGCAACTCAGCCAGTTGGGTTACTCGGGTTAAAGTTGAATTTGTAAGATGGAAAACAAAAGTGAAGTGACGTAAGTTTAATGTCTCCATTGTTTACTAAATTAGCTACTTTTACAAGCAGTCATAAGTTGCAAAACGCGTGTTTTTAGTTCCTCCTCAAGGTGGCCTAAACTTCAGGAGGGTTGTTTGATTAAGGGTGGAATTAATTGAATTAAAATATTTTATAAATCAAGTGAAGTTGTCTGATTTTAAGTATGCTCCTTTTGTTAAAGGCTTGTGGATTTACCGGATATCGTCCACAGACAAATTGTTTCGTACCTCGGAGACAGTGAAGGAGGAGTGTACGCCCTTCTTAATCTTCGAAAGACATGTCGAACAACGAAAGGCTGGATTGACGACCTTCCTTTAGAAACCGCAAAAAGAATATTTTCGAAAGCGCATGTCAATGCAGGGACTCACTTGAGAGCACTTAAATCCTTCCTGGATCATCTTCCTCCACGAGGAATCAGCTCGCTTGTTTTGACAGAACGGGATTGTCGACAGACTACGCGTCGAGGAAACAGAGCTCCTGTTGAAGAAGAAGAAATGTGGACAAGGTTCACTCAATATTGGAGTGGACGACTGGAATGTCTGGAAGTTACATTTGGATACAGTTCTCCTGGCACTGGGAGACAAATAGTAAAGTTTCTGGATGAACCAATTTCGAGTTTTAAATTTAAACGTGATGAAACTGATGGTGCTTTTGATCACTCAGCGATTTACACACGTCTAATTAGAAACGAGAGCTTAAGGCAATTCGAAACAACTTTGTTTACCCTGAAAGACGTAAACTTCGTCAAGGATCTTTTGCTAGCAAAAAGAAGAGTAGAAAATTTCACAATGTCGTTAAGCTTTTGTCCTTACATACGTGTGTCGTTTGATCTAAGTGACAATGACATTATTAGATCTTTTATATCCGCAATTGTGAACTGTGCTGTCAAAGTTAGCTTGAATGGATATCCCTCAAGTGTACATGACCTTGTAAAGACATTTGAACTAAGGGAACAAGCTGAACGAAAACTATTCTGTTGTATTGAATCCATTTCCTGTTTTGGTTGCGATGATCTGCCAGAAGATCGTCAGAATTTACCTTTTTTGAAAATGTTGTCAGTGAATCGCAAACTGACTTGTGATTTGTGCGAGAACTTTCCTTTGGGGCTCAAAACGCTGTTTTTGGGTGAACAGGCCGAATGTCCACCATATCAAATGCTCCCTAGTGGATTAACTCATCTGGAATTCCATCATGGAACTTCGTCATTGAAGAATCTGTTGGAATGAATGGCTGCTCTTTCGTCTACTTGTCCTTTTATTGAATCTTTAAAGATTACGTGGAATCCAAATGGATCCCCGTAAAATCAACTTCTCAAGTAATTTGTACTCATAAATTTTAATTTGAAATGACACTGGCCTGTTTAACTTTGGCTTGATTAGACTTAAAAAGACTTAGTTTCACTGGAACTGCTGAGGAAGATGATGTGAAGGATGTGGCCAAGTGTTTAGTGCAATCACTGCAAATTCACTCAACTCCACTGAAACAGCTGGAATTGAAGTTTGAAACTTATGAAATGAAGCGAGCTAAAGTGGTAATATTTTATGTTATGCCCTTTATTTGTTTTGCAATAATTGGAATGCATGATAACAATGAGTTGTGTGATTTTCTTTTAACTTCATTTCTATTTTAGATGGACGAGGAGACATTGGAACAATTTTGTGATGGTAAATTGGGCTCCAACCTACTGATCAACGAAATCAAAAGAGATGTGGTGGAATCGAAAGCAGTTCCAGTGTTTTTTCGGTTGGAAAGAATGGTTGCTTTAAATAATGTGAGATCAAAGGAAGCATTTGGAAATTCACAGCTCCGGAAGTTCAAACGACGTGTTATATAACACAAATTCAGCTTTTAACGTAATCGTTACAATGCACCTACAGGAATTATGAACTAGTTGCAAGTTATGTATAAATTATCGATTTTCTAATGTGTGTTGTGTAAGTTGTGTTGTGTTGATGAAGGGGTTTTTGACAATGATGCAACTGTTCCCAGGTTAATTGTTGTGAATTCTGTTCAGGAATGATTAATGTGAAATGTCCACACTGTCCACACGTCTAAGATTAGTGTTTTTTTTCTCACTGTCAGTTTTCATGTAAGTTTTAAAAAGTATTAAGATATGTAACAGCTATACTACTGCATACCATACTGCCCATGTCTCAGAAAATAAAAAGTGCAACAACGTATGAATTTCCATCCTCCTAATTAACACGCGTGTTCAGTGAATAAAAATAATCCGATCTTAATCAACTTTCCACCTGGCCACTGCGTATTTTAATTTCATCCTTTTGGTAATCTTTTATAATTGTACACAATGAACTGTTCCTGCATCCGTGACTCCTAAATCGTAAATGTGAAAAGGACTTTAAGTTTATTGCAACTTAGGGTATGTGTACTACGTCACAGTATCAGTTTTTATACTTTGTTGAATCAAAACATTCCTGTAACTGCTTCGCTAATTTTTATTTTCCACTTAAGTTTCTACTTTGTTCTTCAGTACCTATTCAGAAACTGTTCATCTACTATTGCGTTTCAATATTGCACCTACGTTGAAAGTGAACAGTTTTCATACTACGTACAGAAACAAAGGTTACTATTTGTGAATCTGCGGGTGCAGTCAAATGAGATGGTAGTGCTAAAATGTGGAAGAAGGATTCACCAATTACTTCAAAGTTAAACGTTAGGGAATCAGGCACAATCACTTTGTGCATAAGTTTTCCATGCAAAGACACGAAAGCAAACTAATGCCTTAGTTTTTGCACGATCGCGTGTTTGTCTCAAAAGAGAATTGAAGTGAGTTTATTTGCCCCAACTTGTATTAAACTGCGAGGGAGAGCGCATTTGAGAGAAACAAAGTTTGTAAACAAACAAGCAAATGGGAAAGTTGTTTTTTAGTAGTTTGAGTGTAGTTGAAATCAAAATACGTTTTCGGTGTGTTTCAAATTAAAGGAGATTTTAAGGATGGAGCAAGGAAGTAGTGTGACGTAAGTTATCCATTATATTGTGATCTTTCTGAAGTAATTATTAGTAATAATATTATTAAAGACATTTTTTATCAAAGGGTACTATTTGAATTAACTGTTACACAACCCTACACTTAACATTTCATTTAGTGAATTAAATTTAATTTGAAAGCGAGTACATTGGCGTGAATTGTGAATTTCTAATTTCAGTTCATTTGTTTGATTTGATTTGATTGATTTGTAACCAATATTGTAGGCTGTTGAGTTTGACGGCATACATTCAAGAGCACGTCCTCTCTTCCCTTGGAATCAACGAGAGGGGTGTCCAGGCTCTCCTTAATTACCTTCGACTAACATGTCGAACATCAAAAAGCTTGATTGACGACCTTTCCGAGTTCTCCGCCTGGCGGATATTTTCAAGATCTCAGATCAGAATGGAATGTGACACAGAATAATTGCAATGGTTTTTAAAATATCGCCCTAATAAAGGAATCACTTCGTTAATTTGTGATGGAAGCGACCCCAGTCAAATTTTAAGCCCTCGGATTTTATGAATTGTTAATAGCATTCACCTCCACAATCATACACAGTCAGTGTTCACTTCGTTTAAATTTTTACCCACCTAGTTGCTTGAATGTTCTACTCAGAGGTGAATTAAACGACCTAAAGAAGAAAACAATTTGTGGATTGGATGAGTTGAATCCAAACGCTATGATAATGATGGACGAAACAGATTCCTTCTACAGGATTTGCCCAATTTGAAGAAGTTGACTTTAAGTTACAGACGTACTGGTGAGGTGTACGTGGACCTCCAACAGGAACTGAAGGTTTTGTCTTTGGGTCGAATCCCTCAGCTTCCTTCGTACCAGTTTCTACCAAGTGGTCGAACTAACTTGAAACTCAGTCACAAAGATTCCTCAGTCAACAGACGTATCAGTAGAATGAGAGTTCTTGCGTCTTCCTGTCCTCTTCTCAAACAATTGGACGTAACATGGAAGTGGTCATTAAATAATGAAGGTAATCCAACCTGCACTCTCATGTTTCCAAGTAATTTAAGCTCCCAGTTAATTGTAATTAGAAATTATGTTCTAATTAATTGATTTGAATAAATTTGTTATTGTTTGTTTACAGACTTAAGATTCTTAAGGTTTCATGGAACTGGCGAAGAAGAAACTGGGCTGGATGTGGTGAAATGCGTTGTTACAGGGTTGCAAATTCACTCAACAACTTGACGGGAAGGTAGGGCAAAATTCTGAAATGTATGAAAACTCCTCTGTTGATTGTGAATTCTGTTGATGTTTGAGTGTGTAAATATTTTAGACGAAGAGAAGCTGCAGAAAGTACTGCAACAGAAGGACAATTTAAATCAATTCGAAATAACGCTGTTAAATTTGAACGACCTTAAGTTTGTAAACACTATTTTATTACAAAAAGGCGATTCCATGGGTTTCGAGTTAGAACTAAGTATTTGTCTTTTTTGGATGAAATGTTGAATGGAAAGTGGTTGCAGGAACCTTTGATACTTTCACATTCCTATTTTCTCTATTGAACGCTCAGTTAGCATGCAGACTTATTTACATAGATGTTTGAGCTTTTTTACAGAAAAATGAATGAAGTGGCTGAAAGAAGCCAAAAGACATTTATGCAGCACAGATTTAGATTTATAATTGCTTTTAAATAACACTTATTCATTTGTTTCTAGACTTGGAAACCTTGAGCATTCATGCAACTGTTGCAGAAGAAATCAATTTCCAACCTCATTGCTAAGAGGTTTGAAGTTTACTCCACTCCTTCCCAACAACATGAATTAATGTTTGAGACTTCTAAAGTGTAACCGTATGTCCTGGTAAATTAGTTTTCGTGTTAACGAGTTGCTTGCATTTTATTCACAAGCATTGACTGTCTATAGGGTTAATATTTTACGTTATTATTTTCTACTCCTGGTTGTCAAGGGGACAATTGATCGACAGTTTCTGTGAGGACAAACCAGAGGTCAGGCTTTTTAAAACAAAATCTACAGTAAATTGGTTAACAAAAAAAGCAGAGGCGGCAAATGGAATTTCTGGGCTAATGATGAGCCTTCGAGTCAACTGACAAATACCTTCAGTTTGGAAAAGAAGTCTCCAGAGAGAACAAACTAAATTTTGAGTTCAGATTTTTTGCTACACCTTCGGCTACGATTACGATATTATTAAAAAGGCATATTTTATGAATGTTTTTCATTTTTAAAGGATTCTTATGCTTGTTAAGAAGTATTTATAAATTAATTTGGAAGGGGGCTTTGTATGTTAGTACCACAAAAGCAATCGGTATAACCTTCACAGTGAAATGTCGAAAATCACTTGAACAAAACAAGAGACAAGAAGCGCATACCTGCAATCCCAGAACTTGTTTTTGAGCAGGCGGATGCGTCAACGGAGCTTTACTTGTCAGGAATGAATGAACGTTTGTATTGTATTTGTTTGCGTGTTGAATAAAAAGAAGCAATAAATGGTGATATGGTTGCAATGAGTTAATTATTTACAAATAGTTGGCCAGTATCATCTACGCCACTCGTGTTAAATATAACGTGTGTTTTACAATTCATTATTTATTACCTACCTGAGATCTTTTTTCATTCCTAGCTGCAATCTCTCTATGAAGTTGTCCAGTGATTCGTATTATTATCCCTTGCAGCAGTTGAATTTCTTTTGTAAGACAAGCAACATTACTTTCATTTTCTTGTCTTGCTGAGGCATTAATTCTATCAATTTGCCTTTCAAATTCAACATCCTGCTGTTCTATTCTCCTTAAAATTGCTTCTAATGATTCTGCACGTAGATCTTTTAGGCCTTTGATTCCCTGGACTTATTCCCGATTATTGAAGCTTGGTCTTTATGTCTTCGATAGATTGAGTGCATTTGGTTGCATGGCATTCTAGCCCGGAAGAAGTTTGCTGATTTTTTTGGGCAAATGAGGCCAAGGGATTATTTAAGGATTCAAAACCGTGATCTCCAAGAATGGCATTTGCTTGCACCCAAGACTAGCTGGATTGCAAAACGCAAATGTGAATTGAGACTGAAAACTTCTCATAAGTATTATTTCCAAGAGGCGATGCAAATGTACGTATGCAATCGCCAGTGATGCGATTTCTTTATTTGGACCTGTGTGGGAAATTACGTGGAACGCATACTTCGAGACGAAACAACTGACAAATTGTGGGAGAGTATGAGGGAAAATATGGAGTTCTTTTGGATGAATGATCTTGCTACAGAACTGGTAGATTCTAGATTTGAAAGAGGTTACACTGAACACAGATATTCGCCTTGCAGGCAAGCCGCCATTGGAAAGAAGAAACTACAAAGAACAGGTACATCCAAAAACCCCTCGTGTGTTGTAAACTTCAATATATCGCAGACAACTTCCGATGAAATCTTTGGATTGAGTGAATGCAGAACGAGAAATTTTAAACGACAAGTGAAGCAGTCAAGGAAAAAATGACAACATTTTTGAAGGTTCAAAGCCTTTCCTATTAGGTTAATCTTATTTTTATTTTTATGTGCTATGTATTTGCTGGTAGTTTAGTTATAGTTTATTATAATGAATAATGAAATAAAAGTATTCAAGTTATACAGTACACAACATTTTATTCAATACTTATTGATTCATTTTGCTGTTCATGATGGGTAGTAATTGCTCGCTGCTCGTCCCATTTCGACTCCAACGCTGCCAAGCGAGCAAGCAAATACACCCGATCTTTTGCTTGTTGTGGATCCGGACTTGTTGGTCGTCTGCATCCTGGCTTCGCATGGAAACCAGGATGGGCCCTAAAATGGCCACGGAAGGACGACGGTCCATGGAAGGACGATTGTCTTCGGGTGGTGGGTTGCTCGCGGTAAGACGAGCGTCCACGATAAGAAGATTTCGCGCGGGTGGTGGGTTGTCCGCGGTAGGACGAGCGTCCACGGGAAGAAGATTGTGCGCGGGTGGTGGGATATCCGTGGTAGGACGAGCGTCCATAGGAAGAAGATTGTGCGCGGGTGCACGGGTGTCCTCTGAAGGACTGGTGTCCACGAAAGGACGTCTGGCGACCGTTGGACAGGTCTCCACGACGAGACGATTGACCACCGGCTGGAAATAATCGGCGGAAAGCTGGCGACCCACGGACACGTGAGAGCCCACGTGACCAAGGGCGTCCACCGCGGGAGTTGCGGATGACCCATCGGAGGTCGTCTTCCGTCTCCCTCAAGCGACGCTGACGACGTCCTTGAGACCCTCTTCGAGCTGGGCCTGTAGAGCCCTCGCGGATAACAATCGTCACCATCTCCTGCAAAAAAAAAATTGAGTAAAGAGTCCTGAGCAAGACTCTAAACTGCTTAAAGTCACCAATAACTTACAAGTGTCCCGAGCAAGACACGAAAAGGCTCCTTCCGAGGGAAGTAAAAGGCCACAGGGTCCTGAGCAAGACACAAAAAGGCTAGTATGTAAATACAATTTGAATGATGAGTCCTGAGTAATACTCTAAACTACTTACAGTCACCAATAACCTACAAAAGTCCGGAGCAAGACACGAAGATTCTGATTTGATTCTAACGCCAACGCTTGTGATGAAGCTACACTCAACGGAAACATTGTAGTAAGCTAATTAAGCAATCTCACCTTCTTCAGTTGTCTGGAAACTATTGAAGATTTACAACCAAAATTATTTATAGCCACTCCAGAATATTATCAAACTCCTGCAGAACTACTTTTTGAGTGAGTGTGAATAAAAGCTGCTGCTGCTGTTAGCAGTGTCTCACGTTGAATAACGGCCTGCTTAAATGTTTGTAGGTTTGATTTAATAAAATGTCAACCAACCATCTATGTTTGTTTATGTTATATAGTTCTAAGAATATTACCCGGAAGTTAATATGGTTTCCAATGTAGATGCCTGGTGACATATGCAATTACTATTCACTTGTATTTCTTTATATCTGATTGGTAATTTATAATCAATGGTTACATGACTCATATCAACCCCCCACATTACATCCTAAAATATGTTTCCACCACCCTTTATATCTCTTTCATAATAGCAAATCGACCTTCATGAAAAACAAGTCATCGTCACCTTATCACACAAGTTATTCCGCATTTTTATTTGATTTTACAAATTCAAAATTGAATATAATATGAAATTCTAAAAAAGAATTATGATGAAGGAATTCAGTATGGAAACACGGAAACACGGTATGGGTATAAAGAACTCGCACAGTAGATAGAGATTAATAGGCAAGGTTTCATTATTAGTAGTAATTTTTTTTCTTCTTCCATTTAGTGACGTCATCTCCGACAGTCGTGAGGTTGCCAACTCCAACGTCAACTTTGCGTTTGATCCGATGACTGTCATTCTTGCTCGTTTTCCGCTGCAGACAACACGCTCGCAAGAGTTCTCTAATTTTTCCCAGTCTCCCCTCAGTTTTCCTAAAACAAAACTAAACAAAGAGTCATGGTGCGAAGTGGTATTTTGTTATCGTTAGTAATTGGTGTGATAAACTGTTAGCTAACGATTTATTTCACTTCCAATATTTGGGTATTAATGTGATCAATGGTATCTATGTATCCCACAAAGCTAAATTACTCCCTATTCTCCAATGGTTAAGAATTGATACCTTTAATCACATTCATACTACTTTTTGTTACCACTGTAATGGTAAAAAGGCTTGGTAAGTGGTAAACTTCGCACCCTGCTAAGAGTGTAGTATTCTTATTCCTATGTCGTTGGAAAAACGGTAATGATTATGCGTACATTGAAGAACTTGCGGAATTCCTCAACGTCAATTTCTTTAAGGCGTTCCACTGCGAAGTCAGACTTCAAGTCGAGTATTTCGCTAAAGATATCAAAGTCTGGGAAGGAATGATTGACCCCAAAGCTGCTCAATTCTACACTGAGCTAAGAAAGAAGGTTGCTAAGAATGTAAAAAATAAGGCAGACAACTGGGTTTGTGTAGGTAAGATGAGCCTACGAGAAGTTAAAGAATATTCTATCGAGTAGTCGTTGCTTAGTACATCAGGGATGCTGTGGCTTTATTTATTAGCGACAACTGCTGTACCGTAAGTTACTAATTCGTTTAGGTAGTAATTTCATTAGATAAAGAAGATATTACAGTTCAAATAAGAATAACTAATTTTGATTAATAACTTAATCACCCTACACGGGCTCGTTAGTTAACGTAGCAAGCTCATCTTTTGAAAGATACAATAAACCATGCATAGGTACATTAATTCAAAACTTGAACTCGATCGGATGCATACTCGCAGAAATCTGCTCGGAACAAACTTTACGTTGCTTCTTAGAAACGGACATAACTTCAAATTCTAAGGCTAATTATACAGCTATGTGTCAAGTGATCAATTATAATTCACAAGGGCTGGCTTCGTTAATAGTAACAGAAAAGATTTTCTCATTTGGTTGTGAAATGCATGAGCTATATTGAATAACATAATTTTACAAATTCTGTGCTTTCAGACTTAAGCACTTCCCACAACGCAACGTAGCTTCAGGATCACAGTTTAAATCGGTTTCCAAAATACAAACTGCCATCGCTTTCTAGCCAATCCTATCAGTTAACACTTAATATACCACTACAGTGTGTATAGGTGGCTAGTAGCAGTAAGATTCTAATATTCTAATATTGATTCTAATATTAATGTTGATTCTAATATTAATTAGGATTCAGTAAGTTCTAATAGGCTGCCAAGTTTGGTGATCGTAACTTTCATTGTTTTTGAGTAAATTACAATATAGGTAAAACTATACAGTTTACCGTAAAAACTTAATCACCCTACACAGGCTCGTTAGTTAACTTAGGAAGCTCATCTTTTGATAGACACAATAAACCATGCAACTGTACATTGGTTCGAAATTTCAACTCAATCAGATGCAAACTGGAGGAACTCTGCTCGGAACAAACTTTACAGTGCTTCTTAGAAACACACTTAAGTTAAGTTTCTAAGGTCAATTATACACTTACAAGTACATATGTTGCTTTAAATTAAAAAGGACTAATCTGTTTACTAGCAGCAAAAAATATTTCATCATTTCGTTGTGAAACACATGAGATATGTCGATTAACAGAATTCAACCAATTCTGCATGTTGGAACAAAGTATGTTATAGACAATTGTTCTTTCAGATCCACAGGCTCGCTCCACAACTATTTTGAGGGAGGGCATTGTGCGGTGAACATGTAAACCAAAGAATTCCAGTGCCACAGGATAATTTCCATTACGAATATCTGAAGCCCATGAATTGTAAATGACATTTAAGGGTTCGTTCAGGTTTTTTAGCACTGAAGTCAAATAAGACTGAGTAGACTCACTAGTAAATCGAAATAATAGCAAATCCGTATGAAACCGAACATCAGGCGCGAAGTCTACTACAACCAAGTCCTCCAAAAAATTATGGCTTAGCTTATATAGCTTCGTACATTACTGGATAAGCAATCGCATAATCGCATTGTCTTGAAATAATGGCAGTCTCAGAAAAAAGCCACAGTTTCGTTTACGTGAACGTCATTGACAATTCTGTTGAACAATTCAAAGGTCCTAATTCATATTTGGAGGAATTTATTAATGCTCGCTTGGTCAAGTTCGCCTCTTTTCAACTCTGAAATCATTAACAACGCGGTCACTTCTCGCCTACCTGCAATTTCTTTGTGGAGTCTTCCAGTGATCCGTATTATTTCTGTTTGCAACGGTTGGATTTTTTGAGTAAGACGAATTACATTCCTGCCATAATCTCTTCTTGCTGAGGACTTTAGTTTATCAATTTGCCTGTGCAATTTTCCTTAAAGCTGCTTCGTATGATTCTGAACCTACGCTTTCTGAATCCTTCATGCGTTTTATTTCTAGTACGATATTTTGAAGTGTTGCTATTGTGTCTTGGATTGACTGAGTACATTCAGTAGTGGAGTTTTTTATTCCTGAAGATGTTTGCAAATTTGTTGAAACAAATGAGGCCAAGGAATTGGTTGAAAATGAAGTAAGTTCCTGATAGGTGGTCTCAACTGCTGTTTTAAGGCCTTCTAGTTCTTCGGGTGTGATTTCACAGGTGAGTGGTCCGAGGTACAGAATATTGAGCAGCAAGATAGCAGAATTACTAAGGATGCTCCTGCAAATCAGTGGAATATGAATGTAAACGAATGCAATTTAAACAATAGCGTAAGCGAATACTAATTGAGGTAAATAGACAAAGAATATGAGTGTTTTCTTTGGTTTGAGGTAGTACTAAAATCAGTATCATTTAATTCCTCATCAAGATTTTGAATCGAAGATTAAAACCTACACCAAGCAGATTCTCGAAGCCCAGGTATTTAATGCGGGCACACAATCATACCGGGTACGAATTTGTCGTGTATAAAAGATAAATAACTAGTATTAAAGCTTCCAAGATTTTCATATTCGTTTAAAAAGTGATTTAGTTAGCCCCTTATACTTCTACGAAATGTGTATTTCGACATTCTGAATTGGTCTTGAGTAGTTTTTGTGTTTACTTGTGAAGCAATGAGTCTGTCAACGGGGATAAGTGCAGGAGTAGACTGAATTGTGTGAATCAAATGAATCGGTAGAAAAGAGAATGCATATTATCCGAAAGTCAAGGCTTGTGGGGAGTTCTGAAATATACCTGGATGTAATTTGTGAATGAATTAGAAAAGGAGGTGACATCATTGAAGGAGAAATGAGGATCCCAGGGTGGCGGAGGTTCATCATCGGGTGCAGCAACAGCCCCTCCACCACCCGACCGGGAAGACAGTCTCATCTCATCTCAGCATGAACTTGCTGCCAAAGACAAAGAGGTGATTTTGATTAGTGATTATTGTTAAAATGTAAGTGGGTACTCGTTTGGGATGAGGGAAATGAATAAATGACTCGAGGGCTTTTCATACCCAGTTTGAGAAATTAGATTAAGTAGACATTGGATTTTGGAGGAAAGGTGAGACAGGGAAGAGACTTGGACTGTAACTCGTTCCGATAATGTTATTATGCGTGTGAATAGACTTACAGGAAAATGCTGAGTTATGACGTCTTGGACATTGAATTAATATCTCATGAGAAAAGTTATCGGACGTATGGATAGAAAGAAGTTTCAGTGTATCGCGCTAAGTGGTGACCTCATGGAATACAAGTGAGGGGGTTACAGGCCTTCCCTCGCTGTCTTAATTGTCCATTTCCATGCATCTGTTGTCTGCCATCCCAGACCAACTTCTTCTGACATGGGAGTTTTGTAAAAATAATTCTCAGCTTTTTCTTACATTCATGCGAGCATGCAGGAATCAATATTGCAAATTAATAGAAAACATCTCACCCAAAATAAATCTCCTTTTTCTGATATCAGTGACTTCATTCACTTTCGTACTCGTCCAGGTTTGTCCTCTGGCAAAAGACGAGGATGAAACTCAAGTTGCTATTTCTTTGCGTCTTCTCGGGAAGCCCATATGGCCATCAGGTTAAGTTGTTGAACGCGAAGAACAAGCAATTGAAGTTGGTTTGGGTAATGGAAAAACGAATTCTTGATGACGGGAAAGAGTTAAACATGCAGAGAGAATGTTTTTATGATTATGATTCTTTATTTATTAATGGTAAAAAGTATAGAGGAGACCAATAAAATAGGAAAGTCATATGGAGGGCCACAATATATTGCATCGCCAAGTTTTATTTGATGGGTGTTTTGAGTCCACATTCAATACCCTTTCAATACCAAAGCCCGAGACTAAATGGTACAAATACACATGGAGTGATGAGGGTGGTACAAGTGGGGATGTATAAATTTATTTATTCGGTAGAGCGTAATATTGTGTATGGGAATGAACACACAGAACAATCACTCAATTGCCCTTTAGTACTCAATAATTCCATTAACTTCCATTTTCACTTGTTGCTGTCTTCCCTTCCCCATCTCTTCGATACACAAGTAGATATCATTCAATAATTACTGAATTTTTATGCGATTCACAAATTGTGTGTGATGTGCATTAATATGCACTCACTTCTTCTCATACTATTTACAGTGACGGAGTTATGTGCAGCCTTTGAACAAACTGGGGTGCTTTAATGGACGGTGTCCATTAGTAACCCCAGTATGCATTTATTATTTTAGTCTCCCGCACCAAAACGAATCTTGAGGAGAGACGTGGTTTTATTAGTCTAATCCTCTCGAACACACATGTAGAATATTCTCGTGGGGCATTCTTAAGTGTGTTCTGTGTTGTGTAATAAGACTCGAAACCATTCTTAAACACGTACAGATACACGCACATACAAGTTGCAGCAGCACAATTTAACCATTATTAACTCGCCCCGTCCCTTGCGTACACACAAAACACAATTTAGTAGTCCGAGGGTTTCTCTGTTCCGTGGGCATTTGTGGTTACTGCTGAAATCCACTTTTACCGAATAAGGATCGAGGACCACTGTTGAGGGGTCTGCTGTGTCAGAGTTCCACCACCAACAATAATTATTGTGGTTAGCTCCTCGCGAGGCTAATTTGTGAAGTGCTTTCCACCTTTTTCCACAGTCTCGTCGATGTTTGTTCAAACGTGGGAGTCATTTAGCATTGATAGACATTTTAATTACTCAGTTCATTACGCAAACCGATAGGGATGAGGATAGTTCGGGTGGATGATTTCTCCGAGAGATGTGTGAGCTCTGTGCGGATTAAGACATAGATAGGTGATTCGGTTGAATATTTTTGGATATAAAATTAAATGTACGCTGTCATGTATTCATACACATACAAATTATGTTTTTAGGTGAAAGAAATCTTTGAAAAAAAGTTTACATGTGTCGAGTATTGGGAAATCAGAATCTAGTTTGCTTGCAGTTACGATATTTATTTACAGGATTGTGGGGAGAGAAGGTTGTGAGGGATCGGATTTTGTTAGTGGAACGTTTTAAGGGAAATATTTTAGGTATTTGATGAGCTGGTGTAGTTCCAAGATAAGAGATATGGAGTGATTGGGGGTGGATATTTTTGGTGTGGAACAAATTAGTGGGGACAGACTTCAAAATTTACAGTCAAATGAAACGTATGTAAAAGGGAGGAGCAGAAGATGGAAGAAGAGAGATCATCTCGGAAGGTTATAAAGAAGGAGGGCTTGGTGTGTCAATTAAGTGAGCAGAAAACACTCGAACAGAGCTGAACTGAACACACACTGAATTTCGGAACTCCACAATTATTGAAGTTGAATATATTTCTCGATTCTTCCTATTCTATCCAGATGCTCAGAATCTGTTGAATAACTATTTGATGTCGACGTGGGTATCTATTTATAGATTTTAAACAATTTTGACTCTCAAATAACATTTGTATCCGCTACTCACCCCCAAACCAAACGTCTCATCCAGCATAATTGCAAGTCCCAAATCTTACTGTGCTCCACTAACATTTCATATCATTATCATCTCGAACTTTTATCAATCCATGCCAACTTTACTGCTCCTCGCTCAAG
>JAQGBV010001407.1:0-15802 GCA_034698685.1 Isotomurus pseudopalustris
ACCAAAACTAACCCAATATTTAGTTGACTTCCCCTGCCAACGGTTATCAACCAGTTATGGACAATAGAGCCTTAAGAGCAACACATTAAAAAATTTAAAACACATTTTTACAAGATTTTGACCAATAGTAAAATATATGGCAGTTACGATAACTATTTTACGTTTGTGGATTGTTTTTATATAGCCAAATTAGTGTACTAAGGTATAAATTCATGGCATTGATTTCACTGGTTTTAAATAATACAAGGTGTTGATGAAAATCATATGAATTCTGTCACCTTCACTAATTAAAATTTTCCTTGTACATAATTATCGCGATGAAAAATCTCAGATGATTGCTGCGGAGTTGTGGTACTTTGCATTCCCTGACTTAACATTCCGCTTTGCATTACATTTTTTCCTTACTAATCCTTTACTTTTTATTCCATCTTACTTTCGGTTCCTTTCTTTTTTCCATTCAAAAGAGAAAAGATAAATATAATGATATAATGATTGGCCGTTGAAAATTCCATTAGCAGGAACATCATCAGTATATAAATTAATTAACATAGTCCTCCATTTAATCAGGAGCTAATTGCAATAAAAAATTTAATTCAATGTCATACAAATTAGATATTCGCCTTTTATTTCTTAAAATGAGACATTTAATGACAGATTAGTGTTTGGAAAATATGAAACAGAAATTATTTACGCCTACTATATGTCATCAAACTACTCTCAGAATGTTTAAGTTTTATGTACATGAAGCTGGTTGGGCAATAATTTTATCGTCTTATCGTAACAATCAAAAGACCTTTAATTGTGTTGAATCCTCAAAGTGTAGGTGTAGCTCTCTTGGGAGACTTATATTAGAAATATCACGGGAGATATTTGTTATGTCAAAGTATCCTAGGAGAATTATGTGGTAGTGGCTAAGATGTAAATGTCTGTGGAAAACGTGTTGTTAGTTGCCCAAGATACATTAATGTAAAAGTTAAAGTAAGCTGTTAAAACTGTCAAAAATGGAGATTGTGAAAATTATTATTAATTGTTGAGAGAATCTGTGAAAATCAGGAGCTGTAATTCGTGTGGTCATTAGGGTCAGTAAAAGTGTAAAGTTGAGTAAAGCGCTTGTGTTGTATCGACCTTTTATTGTCGCCTGAAGTAAAATCACGTAAAAGCTAAGGTCAGGACCTGTTCTGGCGCAGCATTCGACTCTAGGCACATAATTTCAAACAGGAGAAACGCAGTCGGCTAGTAGTCAGTTGGACAGTCTCAAACAAATTGAAAGAATTTAGCTTCATTTATTAATTCTGTATTTGATTTTTCCATACGATGTCATTTTTTCCTGTGTGTTGAGATGTCCTTCGAAAAAAAAGAAATTTGGAGGGAATCCCGGATGCTACGTGCGATATTTTATTACTTCTGTACAGTCAAAACCAACAAGGCATTCCTACACCAATAATACCACACCGTGCAGACTTGTAATAATCACACTGAGCAGTGTAAAAATTTGGCTAATGGTTTATTCATATCTTTTACATGTATCCATCGCAAGCATGATGAAGCTTGTGAACAGGCAGACAAACGTAGCTTCTTTTGAAGTTCGTCTATATATTATATAATGAAATATAGTAAATCCAGTCTATTGATATCTTCAGGAATGTCTATTAAATGCTTAATATATAGTGACGTATCTATGTTTTCAAAAATCATAACGGAAAAGCCACGACAGAGGTCTCCGCTTTGTACAATTCGATTCGCGTATCTAGGCCGCTATTTTTGAACGGCCATTATTTCATCTCGTTTACAAACTTTAAGGAATCTCTCCACACGTGTGCCCAAAGGAAAAATAACATTTCTAACGTGACGCAGACACCAGGAGACCAGTAGAGACAGTTTCGTAATCCCATACGTAAACACAAAATGACAACGTGCAAGAGCTTTTGCAAATTTCGAAATTAATTTATACGCAACTTCAATTAACAGGCAGAAAACACAAAGGCCTACTGCGACAGCATAGAAAATAAAACATGTTTGCACTCTGTCTTGAAGTGTTAATGCTTTAGGACCTTTTAAATATGTGTCCTTCAAATTTCTATTGGAGTAAGTCAAGTTTACTCTGTTGCTGTGGATACATGACATAAAATGTTCGGTAACCTTGTCCAAAATTCCACTCGATATTATGGATTTAATTTTTTTTATGAAGTTGGAGTTGCAGCCAAAATCTGGAAGCTTCAAATACCTTGGCGTCGGCAAAAAGCTTTCAGTAGATTTAAAAAAATTCGTCGACGGGTAATGCTTTCTTAAATATTTTAACTCCATCTCGACAAAATTCGACTCATCCACGTAAGCAGATCTGTGGCATTGCGTGATCTCTTTTTCCACGAGAAAAGCGAATTTCAACTTTTCTTTGTACAATTGGGCAATGGTATCTAGTTTCGAGTATTGGACTTCCGTGGCTTCTCTTGGTAGCCTGAAGTGAAAAGGGTTAACTAGATTGAATAGTAATTCACCTAAGAAGCACTTATGTTTTTTAGACCTAAAGCTTTTCCCTTCCATCTTAAGTTTTGAAACACCATAGCACTCTTCCATTGGGTTGCTCCTTAAAAAATAATGAATGTTATGGGTAAATGACATGGAAAGTAACAATCTCACTCTCCACTGGTAAGCATGCATTCGTTCAAAGCCAAAAACTTTTGATGGTGAAGAAAATATAGTAAAGTCGACTTCTTCGTCAAACTTTCTTACCGTCGTAAAAAAGGAAATAAGGTACCATACATCTGTTGGCTTAGTGTTTTTAAACGAATAAAACATTTTCGTGAGATTCTGAAACGTTGTGATACTCTGAAGTTCAAATGGACTGGTCAGGCTGGAAATGGCTATTCCAATGTACGCGTTGACAAAAACAACTGAATTGAGAAACCAAGGGCCTAAAGCAAACCTGAATAGCCAGCTATTGCGCAGTAATTCTGGCATTCCACAGGAATCATCAGTCACCGTTGAAAGAACAAACAGGGAAACCGAGAAACGAGAAAATCTTTTGGACCCAAATTTGACTCGAATAAAAAAGCGCAGGAAAAGAATTAACAAAATGGCAGAAGCACTAAATGTTACCCAGATCTCTTTCTGAAACGGGTCAATGTAGAACATGTACGTCACAATTGGTTCATGATAGCAAGTTAAAAACGAATGGCTCTTCCCCGCCAACGAGATTGGGGCAGATCTCGTAATAAGTTCTTTATAGGTGTGAGCATAATTTCCACCTTCTGGATACAGATGCATGTGTCTTGAAGAGCTTTCAAGACTTTCGTGTTTACAGTATTTTGGTACGTTTGGTTTGTGTGTGCATGCCCTGATTGACCCATTCATGTGTCTTACGACTGAACTAAGCAAGTATATTTCGGACAGCGTTTTTGCGGAGGCTGAAGAGTCCATTACACCTGCAGGAATTCTATTTATTAGTCCGAAAGGATGCGGACTTTCAAACACGTTTTCTTTTACTGCTGCAGCTTCTAAAATATAATTTGAAAAATTATCTTCAAACAAGAAATGCTTTTCTTGCCAAGCTTGCATTTGTTTTGTTAGCCGATTCTTTACAAGTAAATCCTGGCGTGTAATTCGGAAAAGCATTGGTAAGTTCTGCATGCAAAATGTGCAAAACAAATAATATTCTAGCTCGGTCCATAAAGAATTAGGAAATGGCAAGTGTAGAAGCGTAGTTAGCTGGAAGTCTTTGAAGACACCCAATTTTTCATAGTATTTTGTTTCTAGTGCTTGTAAGGGAATGGTTGTGATAATTAGCGAAAATGTCGTAGGAGAAATACGAGGCTTGACGTACAATCTTTGTGCTTCATTTTGATTGAAATCTTGAAAGAAATTGAAATTTGCACGATTCAGAAGTTCAAATGAAAAACCTTCTTTTTCTTGCTCTGGAGTTCCGTCTCGTTTCAGGGTCGGAATATTTAGAATGATGAGAAAGAAACAATTAAATCCTTTGGCTTTTTCTATCGGAATATACGGCCTCAGTTTAGTGTCTTCCACAATTGTGATTGGAGATTTGAAGGGACCAACAATTTGGATGGTATTGTCGTGGACTAAATGTACGTGACAAACTGTTTCCGAGTTTATAATTTCTTGAATTTGAAGTGCAATTGGAAAATTAATTGGAGAACACTTGGCCAAAATTAGTCGAACAGTGAAAAGCAAAAGTGAGCTTTGAATCATCGTTGAAGTAGTACTTAATTACAATTTTGCGATTGAAGCTGTGGGTCGTGATCTGATCAAAAAATATATTCGTCTCTGAATACAAAAAGTATCATCCGCAAAGGAAAGTTAAGAATTAAAGCTAATAACTTCCACAGTTGGTTGAAGTTTGGCAAATAGATGTGGATATTTAAATATTTTGTAAGCTGTTCTGTAATTATATAATTTCATTCATCCGGTGGTGCAAGACGAGGAAATTCGATTGGACTGGATTTTCTTACAGGGAACCCCACAAGTTTGTTACTTACCTTTTGCGATAGAAAAGGAATCCATCTGCAGTTATCTCTCTTAAATTTGGTCCGTCTCACCGAATACTGCCAAATTTACAACGAGTATTCGTTCTTGGTCACTACTCCACTTGCGACACCATTTCATATATTGCAGAAACGTTAATCTTCTGAAAATTGCAGTGATTCAAGCTTATTTCTTTACAACAAAGTATAATTTAGAGGATACAGTTGTGCAGTGGTTTTCTTTGATTTTCAACATAGTAGAAGCTAAGAGCTTTCAACACGAATTTGAAGCATTCGACTTAAAAAATTATGAACTCCATTGTTTTATAAAAAATCCCTTAAACGGATTAAATATTTTGTTTTTGCTTAGTCATTCCCGATTGAACTTTTTGTGGATTGGTACTAATAAGTTATATTGCATCTATGAACTAGTTTTTCAAAAACAATCCATTGGGTTAAAAAATTATGCTACGTATGAAATTAAATGATGGAGCAATTGCTTTGGAATACCCAGTACACAACCATTGTAAGAACCAAATTATATGCTAAGCATCAACGTATCTTTAATAACAGGCAAGGATTCGGATAAGCATATTTGTAATTAAGGAGCAAACACAAAACTCCAATTTGCACACTCCAGCTTCACTTGGTTAAAAGTTAAATACACACAGGACGTTCGCTAAATTGTACAGATTCTAAATTGCGGATGGAAGTAATTACTATCATGGATGGTTATTAAATATCTTATTATCATTGTTGAATATTTAAATATCCTTTCCTTTTGCATGAGGTATGTATACACGTTGCAAGGGCACACGAGCTAAATTCTTTAAAGACAAAATGATGTATAGGATATAGCCCCACATTTGGTGCATGTAAAGACTTAACCAAGCAAACGTATTTGTACCTTCCTAAAAACCTTAAAAGTCGTTTTGAATTGTTGCTACAATGTTTATTTGCAGAAGCATCATTGTAAAAGTGTGCCAAAAGCTCATAATAATAAATTATCCGAATGCTTTACTGAGTGTTAAGATATCTTTACTAGAAATATAATTCACAGATATTTAAGGATTATAAAATGAATTCAATATTGTGATGAAACGTCCCAGCAAGTCGAATCAGACAACTTTCCCAATTTTGTCTCCATCTATGGAATATCTTACTAAATTGAGGATATGTTGACTTATTTTGCACACGCAGAATACACAGACAATAAGTTAAGCTTATTTCTTAAAATTTTCTGTCGCAACGCATTTAAATTAACCTGCTTAATATTACCATGCTGGCTTTATGTTCCTAAAACAAAACATGCTAAAGGTAGTTATGATGATACATTGAAGGCGTATGTTTTTAAAAAGAATTCAGTTTAAAAACATTTGAATGCGGAAATCCCACACTGACCACAAGAGGTTAAAATGAAGTCAATGAAATTGAATTTCCACTCGTTTTATCGACCCGCAAGATGCCCCATCGGTTCAAATCAGTTTGCGTTTGCATTGTTTTCCCTTCACAATAAGCATTCCATCTAGAGTTGAATAAAATTACCTATAATATTGTCATGTGCCCTTTTACAACGATGTTCCTGCATCCTATAAACCCAATGTTATGGAATGCGATTATTTTTTCAAACCCCCCCTCCTTTGGCGCATGAAAGGTAGGTTTCTTTACTTAATACATTTAGTTAAAAAAACTAAATGCCTCTTTTCTAACGGAGTTGCATATATTTCTTTACGGGAATTGGATTGTAGCTTATGTATTGGAATTTGGAACCATGTATATTTGATGGTATAGAAAAAGATGATATTATACAATTTTTCTGTAAGTAATTACGTCCATCCGCAGTTTAGAACTGTATGAAGGAGCGGGGCTCTTATATATATTTAATTTATTATAGCTTGAAACTGAAGCGTGCAATTATGAGCTTCTTCTTCTCCCGGGTTCTTCCCTGTTATTAAGAACAATTGGGGGTTTAACATATAATTAGTTTTCATAAACACATTCCTTGTACCGGGTGTTTCCAAGCGATTGTATAGAAGAAAATCTGCTACCCTAAACTAATATTGTAACTCAATATGATAATGTAAGTAGGCTTTTGTAAGTTTTTCCTTGTCTAGACCAAAGGCTCCAAAGGCAAATAGTATTTTTGGTCCCCACTCCCCAAATTTATTCGGGGGTTTGGGTTAGTCGGGGTGATTAGGATTGTTTTGAGCATCGGGTTGAAATGATGAATAATTTTTAGGTAGTCGGACCGTTGCCTGCAGCTGCTGAAATTATGATTAGTAGCACTCGAAAACTTGCTAAGAGCAATTCGCAAAAAAGTGTGTTGAGAAAAATTCCGTAAAAATAAATATATTTTTCCACGTTAGGTGTCCTAAAATTTGAGAGTTCAAAATTTATAAATTCTTAACTTCAGTACTTCTTATTTTACAGTATATAGTGGTGGCGCTGCGCTATAACATCCACTTAGGTAGACTTTTTTATAAAAAGGTTCGGTTAGGTTAGGTTTTTTATGCGTACACAATACAAGGACCGAGAGAGGTTAAATATATGTTAGCCTTTGTTTCCTCTCAATTTGGTTTTCTTGTCAAGAATATTGCACATATCTCTTCAATTTCAATTACTGTTCCCAAAAGGTATGAAATGGAGTCACAGGGTGAGTCGAAGTAAGGACGGAATACCTTCACCTTATGTAAGTTTCAAGGTAGGTTTTGAAGCGTGCCAAAGCAAGAAGCTGGAACGAGTCGTTCTTTCGTGGAAGACCAGAAAGAATACAATGTAAATTTACAGATTGCGTGGAGAATTCCCTTTCCATAGAATGAGATAGATAAGTAACAACTTTGTGGGACTGCATGTAACGAAATCCAATAACTTACTTTTATACACTCGTCTTCTACCACCGGATGACTGAAATTAGATAATTACACACGCTTACAAAATATTTAAAGGTCCACATCCGCAGTCCGCTTTGCATTGCTAGACCAACTGTAGAAGTTTTTAAGCTTTTAAATTTGGACAACTCTTATTCAAAGATACTTTTGTATTCCCACCAGAATATCTGCTGCGAAGACATCGCAAATCAAAGTTTGATTTGAAAAATAATAACTAAGTAATTCTATCAATTATAATACCTGAATCAAATGAATATAGAGCAACGCATACCATAAATACCTTACATTATTATATTTAGGGTGACGCTGTCGTTATTTCTTACAAAATTTCTGCATCGTGTTAAATTAAATAACCTTGTATTTTGTTATCTGAAGAAGTCAAGGACACAAATGCAGTGGCAACAACATCAACTGTTTACAGAACTATTTACGTTTAATAGTTAGCTTTCATTTCTGCTTTTATCTTTCTTTTTAGTCTTGTAATCCTGCTTTTACTTTTATTTTTTTTTGTAAAATGCGTATTTATTCACGGAATTAAATAAAACAAACATTGTTTAGTGAAATTAAAATAACCTCGAAGGAAATCAAAACAATCGAAGATTCTCCCTTCGAAATCACGTGTTGCATCAAAAATGTATATTTTTGGATACAAAATCCTTCGCATCAAAATCACCCTTTACCTTTCACAACACCACATACAGACCTCCGTGAATGTTATGTGACTTAAATGTTATTTGTGTTCAGTTAACAGGAAGAAGAAAATGCTAAAATGCTAAGATTGAAGGATTCTGCTGGCAAATAAAAAAACTCTTTCTCGTCTACCGTTCACTTCCAGTAATTTCCAGTAAAGTAAAGTAAATCAGCTAATGCATTCTGGATTCCCTTGGCATCGTATGGGCGATTGCAAACAAAGTAAAGGAATATTGATAACTCATTTGTGGTAGTATCCTGTTGCTGCAAATTAAGCATATGCTGTTTTGTTTAAAGTTTGAACTCCTTGTTAGTTTAATGAAAGGACATTCTACGCAGAAATAACTAATTTGTTGCTAACTTACTTATGTTTTATTCAGAGAAATCAATAATATTTAGTCAACATTAAGTATGTTGGTTTAAAGTTCAAAGGTTTTATTTTCTTTGCAGAATTTCCAACTCAGTTCTATCTTGTTTTGTTCATGAATTAACTACCAGTTCATCTTATTCTTCAAAAAAGTACTACGAATAACGTTTTTTATTTTGATTGCAACAATGTATGGGACGATGAATGAAGTCATTTCCTTTACTACCAACAACATTTCTTGGACCCGTTTAGTGTTTTTTAAACCAAACAAATTGTCGTTGATCCCAGGAAATAGATATTATTATGTTAATTGTCATGATACTTAAACCTACAGTACCAAGTTTTTTGGCTGGTACGTTTAGTTAGTTGGTACTTGTGTGTTTTTCAGGGATTATGATTAAGAGTAAAATTTATTTTGGTGTGACATTGCAGGATGTAGTTTAGCTTAGTGCATCTTCAACTATAAAAACAATAAATATGACAAATAACTGTCACTTGTAACAAATTACTGTGTCATATTGGGAGCAAAAATCTAAATTTCCCTTCATTATGTTCATGATCAAGTTTCCAGGTCCATTAAAAAAGGCACAAAAGCGTAAATTCAATAACTTAAACCTAGCTACAGTAAACTTTTCTTAACTCAATTTTCCATTTTTATTTCCAAATAAACGCACTTAAACTTTTACACGCATTTAAATTTTTGAACCCAAGATATGAAGATTTTAAAATTGTTATAGATACAACCGATAGAATAATATGAAGTTTATAATTACATGAACAAGGCGTAGGTTTAAAATTCAAGAGTTTTGTAAGTTTATATTCATTAACGGCTATCGAAATAGAAATTTGCCAGCGAGCAATGTTGGCACAACGCAGTGTGATATCCTTTTGATGACATTGGACAGCTTCGCACAGGCGGCCTACAGGTACTTCCTCCAATTGCATCTAGAAGTTGGCCGTAAAACATTTCCTGACCGTTATTGTTGTACTTTGTGCAATGATGTGGGTTTCCTTTGTATGTACAAGTTATGGTTTGTGTCAAATCGGAACAGGTTATCGAGAATTTCCGTGGCCCAGGGCCATTTGAAGCTTGTTACATTCCCTCACATGTGCAATTGCTTCCCAACTCTCTCCTGGGAACCCGTATACACGACTTGCCCCGTGTTTGAGAGCATGAAGGAGGTGGTGGGACGTTGATTGGGCAGCTCGGGTCATCAACTTTGAAATAAGAAATATCTCAAATAAAACTTAAGCCCAAACTTTATAACTACAAAATCAGAGTGACCACCCGCCAAATTAAAATATTTCTGAACACTTAAATAGTGAAATATTACAGCAATAAAAAAGCCTAAAGATTACCTTTAGAAATTTGGGCAGAGGGTGGGCTTAATTGAAGTCCAGGCTGATTGTCCAACAATCCGTCACTGTAAATGAATATTAATTGTTGCAAACATTTTGTTTTGTTTGATTTTGAACGCAAGAGTTAAAAAAATTACCTTGGCTCATTAACCACTGCGAGGGTTGCAGCCACCAGGGCAAAAAGAGACGCCCAGAGAACCATTGTTGAGTCAAAAGAAGAAACGAAATGGAAAGTTTTGTTGCAAGCTCAATAATAAAATTTGGAGTGGATTGAAGACAGTTGTCGCAAGTGTTTTTATACCAAGAGTGAAAGACAGATTTCTTTCACACTCTCATACACGTCATCTCGTGTCATCAACCTGTTTTTGGCCCAAAATTTAATGCTGAATTGTGATGGAAAATCACTAAAATTGGTTAAGATTTGAACTTTTATTCATCCAAACAAAGCAACTAGTCATATTTTGTGCCAAAGGAGTGACATTTAAATTGCAGTGTAAGTGCAATCAATTTGCACGCAGTGAAGAGTCCAAGCATTCAGGTTACACGTGATAATGTGGTGTTCTTTCATAACTAAAGTATTCTTCTCTCAGTCTTAAAATACACAACACTAATGAATAGGTTTTTGTACGAAGTTGTTGTGAAATTCTATTACGCTGGTGCAACGAATTTGCATAAGCAGTTTGTCTTAAAAAATTCATACAAACTTAGGAAACTTTGGCATATATTGTCTTATGATGATTCAATTGATGCAACAAACCTTACGTACGTAGTCTCCCCTTGAGTTTTGTTTATTGGAGAAGATAAGCTGGTGATTTATTACGTCTAAAAGCAGAATTAAGAGGCGAATGACAAATGTGCAATCTTGCTAAAGTACACAAATGCCAACTATAATGTATGCAGGATGAAAACAGCTAGCGAAGCAAATGATGAGTAGGATCTTATCAGTATGGTTATGAATAATTATCAAATATGTACATATTATTTTAACTTATTTACAAATATTCGCAATTTTCAGAGTTCAACTGGGCTCGAGGTTGGTGCTTCCCAAATATGCAGAATCAGCTAGTGTAATTGTAATTTTCGTTACATCAAATTGGCAATAGCAAACTAAGTGGAGGTTCGTTGGTAAGGAACCATGTATCACGGGTACTCCGTTGTTGCCAACTACGCATACTGATATTTTACTATAAACAATAAGCTCCAATTGATTCTTTAGTCTTTCAACTTAATGTCGTAATACTTTAAGTCAGCACTTACTATTGAAAACATTTGTATGAATTCAATTATTTTGAATCAGCGGAAATGCAAAGAATAAAAATACTCACCTTTATCGTCGTATTGATTCTCTCAGAATGACTTGGAGTGTAATACTTTCATATCTCGCAGGAACTTATTATTCGATTGCAAAATAGTGAGAAAAAGATTGACTACTTAATGTCTTTAGCTGACTGCGTAAGCCTAATTTTGACTGATCTGTTGATTTTTTAATTGAAACGTTTAATAAAAGCATACATTGTTTTCTATTCATTGAGGAAGGATGAACTTATGACGAACATTAGTAACTTCAACCACAATTCATCATACTTTATGAATCAATAATAGGCTGATGACATCAGATGACGCGTAGACTTCATAAAAAATGCAAACCTCTTGTTGTAAAATTATGTCCCTGGTAACAAGTTTCGTCACATTTTAAGATTATTCAGTAGAACAATGTTTTTGGACTTGTAAAGATGAAACCAATTCCAACCGTGTACATTGTAACGTCCTGGTAAGTTTGACCTACGACTCCAGCGACGTAAGAAGTCGGATGGAATCTACGGAGAGGAATAAAAGAGTGTGGAAGACAAAGTTCTTTCAATATTTAGGAACTAACAAATAAAAGAAACTTTATTTTAAGAAATTATTAGTAGAATAAAAATAATAAATAATTCCTAAACCATAATTATAAATACGAGGAAACTAACACTAAATGATTCCTCGAATGAGATAGCTCTGGGAAGGGATTACACATCCTTCCCATTCGAGCGCATTAGACTGAATCAATCTTCCTCGGAGAAAAGGACGCGAGGAAGTCGGAGAGGAGAAATGAGGTCGGGAGTTCATCTCCTAATTTCCCTAAAGAGGTAAAGGAATGAGGTCGGATGGTCGGAATGCAAATGGATGCGGAAGGAGAGGTTGGGGCAAGAAGAGACCTCCCATTCAAAAAGTACGTGGTCGGGTGGTCGGAAAGAATAGGGAATTTAATTAGGGAATAAATATTCTTATCCTATGCATAAGGCCATAAGGGAATTTAAGACTTTTGAAATCGCTCTCAAAATGGAAGGAGAAAAGTTGGAGGATTTCTAAAGGACTTAAATTGTTCCTTACACGATGCTTAATTATACTATAATTATTGGACGTCGCTGTGACCTTTCATTCTAGAGAAATGTACTTTCAAATACGACATAATTTATCTGTGTGTTACATTAGGTAACACATAATAATGACCGCGCATGTCGCTTAATTATTACTGACAGGAAGGTCAGATTGACCTGGAAATTGACACGCATGACTTCTAATATATAATACGCCATATCCAAAAACAACTTTGTCATAAACTATCCTATGACCTGAATTATGACCTGTAAAGCTGGGCTCGGTCGACTAATCCTAGTGCCGTTCTCCACACTTAATCCACCAAGGGCCTTATCCCAGATTACTAAATCCCTTTCCTCTAATTGTAGTAATTTTTGGAAAGCCAAGATGAGAATCAATACAAAAAGCCCGATGCAATAAATCCGAAGAAACCGAAAAGTAGCCTTAATTGCTAATTAATTGATGTAGGTTTTATTCTGAAGTGAATTGGAAGCCTCCACAATAATTCCGAATTTACCCCAAAAGTGAACTCAAATACTCGGCTCTACTGACTCGTTTGACTCAAAAGATATAGAAAAGTCCGAATTCGGAGAATCTCTGGTAGCCCCAAATGGGTAAAAGCTATCCGCAAACTCCCTATAATTAGAGCACTAACTCCCTAATACGGAGTGAGATTTCCGGCGATTGTTGTTCCTTGTTCCGACTACGCATGGAATTGCACTAAAAGAAAACGATTTTAACATACCACAACCACCCAACTTTAAAATTTGTACTGTTCATGTTTATATTTTGGCGAACATTGCTTCTCTGAAAACTGCTTTTGAAAAATTGATTTTGAATAATAAGGAAACCGTTTTGTTCGCAATCCAGTCGATCAAAATAGAACCAGCGACCTTGCAGCCAATGAACCCAAACATTAGCTTCTATAAAGAATGCGCATTTAATATTTTGTTCCTTGAATTGAAAACCAACAAAAATCAAAATGTTATCACTCTTGATTGCAATACATTCATTGGGAGAAGCGACTAGACATGGAGGCAAAGCTTTTTTTCTACTTTAGTTTTAGTAACGACAAGTGGAGTAATCCGGGATTTCGCAATATCTCGCAAATCCCCTGTGAAAATATTTTTTCATATTGTCGGCACAACAAACCACGTTTTCCCTAACCGATGGTATTGGGAGAGGAATGCGATCGTGCTTCGTAACCAGGATGATCTGGATAAAATCATATACAAGGAGTTGGCTCCGAAGTTTATGACAGACTTGACTCAAGCACCGATGATTCGAGCAATAAAAACTGATTTAAAATACCGGTTTTGTTTAAATATGGTATATATGGGCAGCAACGATGGGCAAAAAGTTGTATGTGACTTAAAAGTTATAATGTTGCACAATTTTCAGAGTTTGCACAATTTTACCGTGACAGCACATTCAAATAATAGAAATTTGGCTTTGGACCTTGGAATTATATACACAAGTATAGATGCACACCCGGATTTTAGGGAAACTAGCAGAAGTCCTTCGATCCTTCAGGCTAACTTTGAAATTTCTTACTTCCAAGCGAAAGCTTTGGTGAATGTTCACGTATCCTTTTCTAATCTTGTCGCCACGTTTTCTAAATATGTTTGGTTGATTATTCTAATTGTTGCCATTTTGAACGCTCTGACTGCGGGATTCAAGTGTAATACAGATGGCTTACGGTACCTCGTATCATCGAGTTTAAAATCTGCGTTCGCCTTTCTGAAAATGTTTATCGATCAATGTCCTCAAGTAATTAACGTAACCAATTTACAATTCTACTTTGGTGTGATTTTCCTGTCTTGGATATACAGGCAGGAATTGAAGATTGATATGATTGTCAACCAAGCCCCAAAAATTATAAATGACTTAACGGAGTTGCTTCTACGTGGTTATAGAATAATAATCTCTGGTCTTTTTGAGCCGCTTGAGGAAAGGGTTTTCCTTGCTAGGACAATCTGCAAAGGACTGGAGGTCTTTGTGGCAAAGACACACCAGCCAGAGTTTCCTCTGGATAAAATATGCAACGCAACATATTTGGAAACAGAACGGGATGTTGTGTATGCAGATTTTAGTAACTTAAGTAATTAATATGTAGCATTTCGCGTATGGGAACCTTTTTCAAAATGGGATTTGCACATGAAAAAAATTTATTCAGAACACGATTGTTTTTTTCTAACGCAAACATTCTCTCGTCAATTTTTTTATCTGACTGTGGCAAATTCTTTGAGTAACCTCATCACAGCCTCATTAAAGAGATTTGTGCAATTTGGAATAATTAATCGATGGGATGAGATTTCGAAAATTCAAGCTTGGTTGTTAGAAATAAGAAACAGAAGTAGTATGTTGCTTGTTATATATCTGCACATACGGGACTGAATTATGTTGAAAGTCCATAAGCAGATACATTTGCAATGCTTTCTTATGGAGGTATGTATCTGCTTATGGACTTTCAACATAATTCAGTCCCGTATGTGCAGATATATAACAAGCAACCAAAAGTGTGTATGAGTTTATACTTTAACACAGCAGCCACAAACCGAGTTAGTAACATGTGAAGTCTCGACCCTTTTCCAAGCTACCTGAATTTACCCCAAGGGTACTTGCACATACGTGACTGAATTATGCTGAAAGTCCATAAGCAGATACAAAAATGTATGTAGCTAAGGCACAGCAGGAGGTACTCGATTTGCCTCGGGCCGAGTAGTAGGTAGGTACTCGATTTGTCACGGACCGAGTAGTAGCTGGCTAAGACAGGATCGACCCTTCGAGAGGTACTCGGTACAGGATCGAACCTTCTCCCAACTACCTGAATTCGCCCTGAGGGTTCAGTAAATTTAACTTTCAGCATAATTCAGTCCCATTAAAATTTATGTAGCTAAGGCACAGCAGGAGGTACTCGATTTGCCTCGGTCCGAGTAGTAGGTAGGTACTCGGTACAGGATCGACCCTTCTCCCAACTACCTGAATTCGCCCTCAGGGCTCAGTAATGATAACACACAGCAAAAAAAAAAACACTTTTGCTGAGTCGTACGACTAGCAGTAGGGTTAAGAGATCCTACTGTTACCACAGCGCACCGGGTTCGAGTCCCGTGGCAGCCGTTTCCTATCTCTCTATCAAAGTAAACCGGAAGTCTGTATAGCACAGCAGTCGATTATACTTAGTATACTAGAGGTCCTACCCCCCCTAATAATTTCGCCTCCTTCCCGGCTGGGGGGGTAGGGGGGGTTTGAGGCGGGGGGTGGCCTGGGGGAGAACTAAATAGGATACCAAGTCCCTATTATGTTATCCTATAAAATATTTTTGCCCCCGCGGAGCGGTCCCGCCGACGGCGCCCCGCGGAGCGGTCTCTCCGAAGGAGCCTCGCGGAGCACACCCTGCCGGAGGCAAAAAAATTTTTGAGGGTTGCTACGCTACGCTACGTTACGCTTCGCTACGCTCAGCTACACTACGCTTCGCTACACAACCTCAAAAATTTTTAATAGCGTACGATTTGTGTATTTTACAGGAATAAAACCACTCCCTCCTTCACTAAGAGTTGATCTGATCTCCTAGCGTTGTGTGTGTATGGGAGTTGATCTGATCTCCTAGCGTTGTGTGTGTATGGGAGTTGATCTGATCTCCTAGCGTTGTGGGTATTAAG
>JAQGBV010001408.1:0-15801 GCA_034698685.1 Isotomurus pseudopalustris
TAAGTTAAATAAAGGTGCATGAGATGGTATACAATTTTTTTCGAAAAGCGAGAACCTCGTTCCCAATGTAGTATTGTTAGTATACCTCCTGCCTTTATTATTAGTCACAGGTAAGTTGGGCCAGCAGCTCCTGGGATTAATGCGTGTGAGCAGCCGAGATGGATGAGGTGCCAAGCTTAAGACAAAGGTTGATCCTGTGAGTCACATGAAATTATCTTCTTTCAGCAAAATTTGGAACTGCAATGCAATCTGGGTTTAATACATGGCTACATGAATCATTGTGTCCCTATTGTTACTTACAAACCTATATTACAGGCTTAACAGAAATAGTGCATTTGCAGCAGCGCCTGTCTTGTGCGCGGACAGTTAGTTTTATTACTCAGGTTACATATTGCCGTGAGTTGTAATCTCATTTCCTTCCTGGAGGCGATTTGTTCAGTCAGAAGGGAGTGTTAGGTTACGTACAATCCATCAATGACCAAATTACTTGGGTAGGAAAGACTTGTGATGCTTTGTGAGAAAGATTGAATACAACACACAGTCACGAGGACGACGGATGGCCTTAATTATTGGCATAGACACGTATGGAGTAAACCGAAGAATTTTGAAATTACAGAATGTATTGTGTTTATTCTTGATGCATGCACTTAAATATTTAGACTCACTAAATGTATGATTACCATACAACTACATCTCAAGTTTAACTCATATATATATTTATATAGTTAGCCAGTTACAGTTTATATACAACATGTCAATAATAACGTGTGTAAATTCACTTTTAACTCGCATTTCCTTCGATGCCAAAGCATCTGCTGTAGTGAGAACGTGATTTGTTTCAAAACGCTAGCAATAATTGTAAAGAGGATGTGTGACACTGGTAACTCATACAAAGCGTGCATATAGAACGGGGATAATAATGTGACTTTAGAGCCTAATTATTTATTCAAAATTTATGACTCTTAACAAATACTTCAAAGAAATAAGAATATAATTTAAACCTGGACTAGATATCCATTCATACAAGATGATAAGACACTGTACATATTATGCAAGGTACACTGACTACCAGTAACAAGTAGTAACTTTATTCTGACCCGGACAAGACTGCCGTGTTACTCTTGTGTTGTTACTTTTAAACGCTTCTAAATTCTGGAAATAATCAACAATATTTCGTTCTACTTTCTAGTCAACACATGCAACGTCCTTATAATTTAATCAACAGAGAAACTTTTCCTATTAAGGATGCAGGAAAGGTTTCAATTTAAACCAATAGAGACCAAAGTTTATTTCCGCATTGGATGGAACTCTCCAAAGTCACTGTTGAAAACGTCATCATGGAATCCAGACTTTGTCATTTCTGGCTTCCGTTTCTGGAACAGAGATGAAAGTGGGAGAATACGAGGATCCAAATATTCAACTCTGTCCTGTAAACGAAAATCCAATAGGATACTTTCGATTAATTTAAGTAAATGCTTTTTTCATATTTACTTTCTTTCTGACAATGCAATGAAACACTGGCATAATCTAAATTATTAGATGCCCACCTTGTATGCATATGAAGGTCCGTTGTATTTCCTTTTCATAGTTTCGAACTCTCCAAATCCTCCGCTGAACGTGTCACCATAAAATCCAGACGCATCAGCCTCAGGTCGCCTCTTCACGGGGGAGAAGTGTCCGAAATCTCGATCGAAAGCTTCTTCATGAAATCCACGAGCAGAAAATCCTGTTGGAGTTCTTCTGATTCGAGTTGTTTTTATTCCAGGGAGTCTTCGTTTTGTACCTGTGTGTTTGATCACACTCTCTCAATCAAAATATCATAAAAATTTCATAGTCCTCTCCAACACTGAGCTCTAATCAGAAGTAAGGTGTAGAATATGTAGATCAATAGGGCTCACGAAGTCCTTCCCGGGCCAGGCAAGCAGGGCCTCCAACAGGAGCCAATTGTATAATGATATTATGCACACTTTCTGAATCTAAAACCTCTACAACTTGGGGAAACTATCATTCAATCGAGTTCACGGTTCACATCACATCTCATTATTTACGAATAAAGCAAATAAACAACAATTGGAATCTGTCGCAGGCTGCAGTAGAGTAAAGTGTTAAAACCACTGACACATGAAAGCAACACAATAAAAAATTCGTGTGCTCTTCCTGCACAAATGATTCGCATTTTGCATTCCCTGGGAGGAGTGACACAAAACCCAAGTCTCGTCACTAAATCTCTCGTATTTCATTCTCATAAGATGACAAGATATCACACAGAGTTCTCAAATCTTCTTTGGAAGAGTATCATGTGTACCTAAGTCAAAGTCAAGTATTTGGGGAACCTCATGTACTTCAAAAAATTCTTTCATTTCATTTGACGAGTAAGAATTCATATTCAAAGGACCTTCAGTTCCCGACGTCATTGTATTCATAAGACTGTTCATATCACGAAGAATTTGTTTGCACAATATTTTCCTCGACGTGAAGGAAATTGTAGCTACGTAAGCAATGATAATAAGTACAACCTATTCGATTTAATTCAAGCATCACCCTAATCTCCGAAGAAAACCTTAGGCCATTTCTAATGTAGTTCTAATTAGCAAATTGCTAAAGTTCGGAAGAAATATGTGTATCTGAGCACTAGTTACGTACCTGCGTCGTTATACTCCAACCGTTCATTGGTTTGGTGCGATAAGCTGTTGTTGCGAAGAGGACCATTATCTAGGCCGTACTGATGTAGTTTAGAATAGCTTAGTGAGGGATGAAAGGGATACTGTTGATCAGAGACAGCGATTTCATTTACATGGAGCTGTTGTGTTGCTGGAGTCGGAGGAGAAATAGGACCAGCCAGAACTTGCATTCTCCAGATATTGAGACAAAGAAGACACACCTGAACAAAAGACCCGTGTAATCATACAGATTATTTCAATGACATTAATGCGTGATTCAATTAGCTGAAACCGATTATCATAAACCCAATAATTCTAAACTACCGGATAAAGTGGACCGGATCTTACAAAGCTGGTTGTTAGCCTGCGTTTGAACCATCCCTAATTACCTTCTACTGACGAAGATTCGCAGCAGAGTTTAGCCACGCCGAAATGTCAACATGGTTTAATAACTCACTACAAGTTTTATGCAGTGTGAGTCAGTATAATTAAATGTCAAATTAGTACAGAATTGTAATAATTGTAGAACTTTTATGGCCAACAGACAACTAATAAAGTCTTGTACAAATCATATTCGGATGTTTCATGTCAACCTTGACATGCATGATCGTCAATCGAATTAGTGTTTCATGCATACCGTAATAACTTTCACCAAACTGTATAAAATTTAATGTGTCATTTTTCCACAGTATGTAAAGTATACTGCGGATTAATTACACGCTTCTGCCCTATCAAAAATATCACACGGGGTAGTTAGTTACATTTAGCCAAAACCCTCAATTGTCGTTGTCAGTGCGATCTCAAATGATGAAGAAAAAATTACTTGATCATCCAATGTGAGCATGTAATTTTTCAAAGGTTCAACTAAGGGCTCAAGAAATATTCACAAAGTAAAATATATAACATTGTCTTATTCCAATCCACGTGAAAGCACAATTAATGATGTCTTATTGTAGAACAGGTCCTACACGCAATTGTTATCTATTTGCCCCAACAAACATTACTAGACAGAAAGGTAGTCTGTGGATAGATTTGCAATAGACTCCAAGATTCCTAGCTATAGTCCTAAACATTTTTATGTAGAAGATGCAGAAGCATAATAATGTCACAAAAAACTTGGAAAAAACTTTTTTCAGCAGTTCCAGAAGCAGAACAAGCCTATTTAGAATATAAATATGACAAAAACTTTTTGAATTAGTCAACTTCGTTTCTAGATTTGGAGACAACGAATGTGATCTTGTGATCTTCATCCACATACGCATTCCACTCACCTACATATTGTATTGCAGCCCATTGAAGCAAAGGTTTGAGAATTCTTCATGCGAAAAATTAAGGAAAGTTTTTTACTATTTATCCTGCTAAACAAAACTCTTAACCTTTCGCAGTGAAAGTAAACAAGTCTAGTAGAAAATGCTTGGGTTCCATCACTTAACTTCACACGTTAAACATTCGGCAGTTTTGATGGAGTTTAAATTTTCTCCGCAGTTGAGCTTGCGAAATCAATCTACTGTACTGCAAGCAAACTAAGTAAGTAAGTAAGTGACGTAAAGAATTGGAACAAATAGATGCTCGAGGGAGAAATATCCACAAGGGATTTTTAGAAGCTTGAAACTTTGTATGCATATCATGCTTTAATAATTGGATTCAATTGAATTGTAAAGAAGCATAGTCCTACACATCTCCTTCCGAAAGTCTTTAGGGGTACCATCTACGAAAAGAATTGAATTTTTGGCCCATGTGGATTGTCCAAATGAAACAAGACTGTCGCGAATCCTAATGGGGATGGTTCAATTGATTATACGTTTGGTCTATTGGCATCTTGGCGTTTCACCCTGGAGGTTTCTACTGTTTTATCTTCTGTCTTTTGTAAAAGACAACTTTGTCCTTTTCCACTACTTCAAACTTAAAATAATTTATGGAACTTTCTGTTGGACTCTGTTCTCAGAACAAACGAATTCCCAACTGAACTGAAACGAAACCTGCGTGTGTAGAAATCACGTATTTTCTCTGTTGGCTGCTCTGAGAACAAGTTAGATTAGAATTCAGGAGTTATTAATCATTAATAAACTTTTGAGGCACAAAAACACACAAAACCTGTGAGCTACAAGATTCGTAGGTAAAAACCATGCACCTCGCCTTTATCAGGTTCTCAGAGTTAATGCAACGATTGTTCCCTGTAAGTTAAGAAACAGTTGCCGGTGACTTATTGGGTTTCTTAAATATAGAAACTTTATCTCATAATACAGAAATCCGAATCCGAATCACGAATCCTCAAGCCTCTTAATGCATAACCGACAGAAAAATACTGCACCCTTTAAAATTATCCCTGGTATTTCTCATGAACCGTGAAATACATAATTGTCTGACAGACTACGAAGGTATGATGCAAAGGTATGAAGGTATCAGCACAGACTTGTACCTGGGAAAGCAAATTTTCAAGCAAGCTCACGAAATGAAGGACGGAGCTTTTGAAGACAGCTTAATTTCTTACAATAACGAACGCTCTTTGATCTTAGCTCTGTGCAAAATATCTAACGAACTAATTTGCAAATCTTATGAAGTGAAAGTTTAACGAGGTTAATAATGCTCTTAATTATGCTTGGCTATAGAAATTTTGTAATGCCCAACTGGCCCCTACTATGATTGTAATATTCTGCATGTTAAAATTAAATAATGCTTACTTACCCATCGCCAAAACATATTTCTCACGGATGAATCCAAACAGTCGGAAGCAACTGTAGACGGAGATGCAGGTAGACTTTTGGACTGGAGTGTTGAGAACGAACCGGACCAAGGGATGAACAAAATGGTATTACAGGTAATTTGGATGGGGTATGAATCGACTGAAGATGTTTAATGATATACGGTCGGTGTGAGAAGAGCTGGAGCGCTTAGAATGGGGCAATCGGATGGAGGTCGTATTTAGATAATGTGACATCCGAATCGTGAGGCGATCTGAGATCCTGTCGTGAATGGGGTCTTGGCTTTTATACGCAATGGACTCCCTAATCCCAAACCTACACATCCATCCGTAATAATAGCAGCATGCTTTCATTTCCAGATTTCTACTCCTATTGCTACTTGTCTTGTGCGGACTGCCTGTTTCAAAGGTTTCGCAGTTGCTACAATTATTGTATTCATTTGTATTGAATTCGATCTCATCCCTTTTCCAGCACTAATCACCATTTACACAGAAAAATTAACCAATTTCCTTGGATTTCGTGTTGGGCTATTGTAAATGACCTACCGTCGCTTACTCCTATCACCCAGCATCAATTATCATTGAAGGTCTCATGCGCAGTGTAACAAGTTCGGAAATAATTATGACAATTACACGAGCCTTTCGGACGAACAGCAATGGATTGTTTTCTTTGGACTCGCCAGATTAAATTTCGTGTTGATCCGGCAAGTCAGTAGGCCATATTATGGGAATTAGATGCCTATGCAAGACAATGGTTGCGGTGATGGAAGAAATAGAAACTTGTTTTAATCATTATATTATTTCTCAAATCAGAGGAGCTTTAAACAGATTCATTAAGCCAGTAATCCTGTGTGGAAAAAATAGGTTTCCTAAGGAGGACAACGGCATAGTTGAAATCAAGACGTCATCATGTCTGCTAAGACAGCAGAAGAAACAAAACTTCGGGGAAAATCTCCTCAGCACCATTACGGACTTAAATAAGAGCCAAACCGTAAACCAAATCCTTGAAGCACACTTGAATAATTGATATCGATGGTTTTAGAGTAAGTACATCTGAATCATTCCCTAAGAATTGCTAACCCTTAAGAACACAACCTTTCACATGTCCTTAAAAGCTGATCTAGAAACTAAGCGTCAACAGTAACAGAAGTCGTATGAGGTAGTGGTAGTAAGCATAAATATTTTACGACCAACTGCCGCATCTGAAAGCTTCGTTAAGCTTGATTTCTGTAAGAGTTTCTTCATACAAACTCCTTGAAGCATCTATAAAGGCTCCTGATAATTTATCGAAGTTGGCGTTTCCTTGCCGATTATGCATACACGAAGTAAGCTACATGCATTGCATGAGTTTTTCTGAAAGCCTTCATCTCGAATTCAGAATATAATAATAACGCATCGATTAAATTCATGAAAGCATTCACAAATGATTTAACAGGAAAAAACATCAGAATTTATCAAACTTCAAAGATTTTTAGACTTCCAAGCTAGAGGTTAATCCTTGTTCCAATCCCTCATAAAAATGAACACGTCACAGCCGCCGTACTCGTGTCACAGTAGATTTCCAGCATTTGAATGCAAGAAAATGATAGAGCTAGAATAACCTAATTTGTTCTTGACGTCTGTTGAGCTCCATTAAACTAACAGTGTATGATGCTGCGATGCTGTGAAGTTTATATGATTTCCACTTTCACTGCGCCGTACTCATTGGATATTCCGAAGGCTGGTGGAAAGATGGGAACGGTATTGACGTAGCTTGCAATAAATACAATAAGTTTTACGCTATAAACCATCAAATCATTAATTTATTCTTTGGGATCAATCAAATAATAAAAATCCCATTATCTCATCATTACAATTGAACATAAAATATTTGGTAATCAAATATTTTGCTTTGCTTTTAATGCAGGGAAAACAATTAACAATTCATATTAATGAGTGACAATAAAGGATGTTGAAATACATGGAGATAAATGGAAAGCATACTGTGAACGTAGCAGTACAAATGTGAATAGTGTGAATAAACGGCAGATACTTCATAATGATATTAAAATTATTAAATAGCTGATTGATAAGTTGGTGTTAATTAGGTTCATGAGGTGTGTAAAACGAATGAAGGAGAGGCGAGAAAGTGTAAAACAAATGGGGAGTTGAACATGAAACAAAGTGGAAATATATATAGTGAAATAGTGGGAAGCATAATGGGAGGAAGGCAAGGAAGGGAGTAAGTAGGAATGATTGAAACTACAAAATTCGGGGTTTCGAATGAGGCTGGTAGTGTTGTTGGTGGTGTACGGAGGAAGGAGTACTGAGGAGACAGAGAAACACATCGGTGGAACACTCTGATGATCACCAAGATGGACTTTCTCCAGACAAAAAAGAAGTTCTGGCTGGGTTGTGTTGAGGTCGCTTGGAGAAATTGATTGCAACCCTCTGTTGCCATCTTTACCCACAGGGTTAGCTCACAGAGGAGAGCATTGGAGATACCGAAATGTCACTTCGGAAGGAGAGATTCGGCTACTTCTTGATTTTAGAGGGAGATGTGAGCAAAAGTAATTACCAAAACTACACCCATGGATTCATAACGAGGATATACTTGTTTAAAGGGTCGTTTTCAAATTAAAACACTCACTTTTGCCTGATCCAGTGAGGACCAGGGGTGCTCGTTGAGACCCACTCTAGTCTCCCTCACTTAACGAGGGCCCTTCCTAACCTTTTCGCACATTAAACCCCAAGTGCCGAGGTGTGGGCATTTATTCCATGGAAAATTACGAAGTACCCACCCTCAAACTCTTCCAGGACCGCAATGAGTGTTCACTGCAGTTAAACTGTAGTCCACGAACTGAGGAAGCAAACGTGTGGGAGTGTACTTTCTCCAATGCACTCCATCCGCGTTGAATCACAAGTGGGTGTGAGGAAGTTAAAGTAAGCAAAACTTGCTGGTCACTTGGAGCAACCAAAGACATGTAATACAGCAAGTACCTAAAATGAATGACTCCCACTCAGGCTAAACTTTCCGGTTGCACAAAATCCGAAACATTTAAGTAAGCCTGCAATGTTTGCCAATAGTGATACCCAAATCGCCCTCGTTTACATAAGTGATAACTAAAAATGATTCTCTCGTTTACTTACAAGGAATCCGAGGAGTCCGAGATTTATCACCTCTTGTTTCTTCTTACCGAAGTGATATTAACTGTTGGGGTCAAAGCATTTCCTTCGCGATTGAAATAGCATATCTAATTCTACCTTCACTACCCATTTTATACTTTGAAACGTACCAATTTGAACCTTAAGATGGACTGAGAAATGCACATTCACCAGCCGTAAGACTTGAGAGGAGACTCTAGACTCTGAGTTGAAAGTTAGGAACAGTAGAATAAGAAACTCCCATCGTGTGCCATAAAGAAAGGAGAGCAGTTCTTAGAACGGTCAATGGAAGTGATCTCGTAATAACACCACAGCAGCCATAAGAAATAATCCAGTGTGAGTGAGGAACTTGTCGTATCAGCAGCCATAATTGTAACATAACAAATTCTCGTCATTGTATACCTTCTCGGTTCCAAGACCTTCAAAGTTTGTAAAAATCTCCGAAAAATATCACCATCTAACATGTCTGTGTTCAATAGTCTCCCAATTTTGTGTACTAAAAGCCAATTACAAACCAAAAGTTAGACTTAGTTTTCTATAGAAAATAATCTACACTTCCGGAGCCTCCAACTTACCATGTTTTCTATTAACTCTCTCCATTGGACGTGCATTTCATTGTGAGTCACTCCGTCCGTGGAAGTCGGACTCACACTAAGCCGCTACGGCGAAGGATTCATTCCACTAAATTGAAGTGTTCCAGTTGTTGAAAATAAAAAAATGTGGAACATGATGTGCGACGTGATGCCCACAATCTCGGAAGACGGGATCACGCAACGGAACTCGCAGTTTGCATCTGAAGATGCAAACTTCGAGCAACTCATGGTGTCTATGTTGGATGAGCGAGATAAGCTCATGGACAGTTTACGTGAGAACCAGGAGCGTCTTACAGAAATGGAAATGAAGCTGCAGGAATGTCAGAAAGAACGAGATTCCTTGTCCAGACAGCTTTCTGCTAGTCTACCTCAGGTAAGCTAGTCTTTCCCCAACTACAGTTAAATTATGACTTATTGCATCTCGTGAAATGTCCTACACGTTTAACCACTTGTCCTTAATCTCTGTAGGAGCTTGCCACTTTAACAAAGGAATTGAATCAAGCAAGAGAACAACTGCTTGAACGAGAAGAAGAGATCTGTGAGCTTAAAGCAGAAAGAAATAATACGAGGGTATGCATGCATCACTAATTTCATGTCATTTCGAGTGTAAGGTGCTAATTGATGTTACTTTCACACAGCTTCTGTTGGAGCATCTTGAGTGTCTTGTCTCAAGACACGAGAGGTCTTTGCGGATGACAGTGGTCAAAAGACAAGCAGCAGCACAATCAGGAGTGTCGTCTGAGGTTGAAGTTTTGAAGGCCTTGAAGTCACTTTTTGAGCACCATAAAGCATTAGACGAAAAGGTGACCTATTCATAGAATCCCGTGAATCAATGGAGGCAAATCAAATTACACTTTATTCTATTAATTAAGGTTCGAGAGCGTTTACGAGTAGCCCTTGAGCGAGTCTCCCAATTAGAAGATGAATTGACGCAAACCAAAGACGAATTAACTGAAGTTAAAAGTGGCAAGAAGCTCGAGAAAGTCAATGGAAGTTTGGAAGGTTCTACTGGGGAAGGACCGACGGGCCTAGTAAATCAAGCTGTAAGTTCTATCAACTGTTTTTCTTCCTTCGCTTTAAAGTGAAATCGATACTAACTGCGACCAATTTATTTCAGGAAAATCAGAACGGAGGAAGTGAGCCTGATGGAGAAAAATCTAAATTAATTGAATTACAATCGACCCTCGAGAAACAAGTATACTTCCTCATTTCCTCTTAATGTTATGAACTTGGTTGTACTAATTTGTCTTCTGCTTGGCACAGGTGTCAGAGCTGAACTCCACACAGCGTCGATCTAACGAGCTTGCTAGTAGAATATCTGAATTGGAAGAAGCCCTGAACAGAGCTCAAAGAGATTTGACACGAGCACAAGAAGGAAATTCCAAACTACAAAGGGACCTAAGGGAGAATGTTGCTCAAAAAGTCGATCAGGTATTATGGATATTCTATCGTATGCAGTATGAAGGAGACAGTATCCTTTGTGAATTGCTGCTAATGATAATGTTTGTGTCTGGACTTGCGTTTCCAGGAAGAGCGAATCGCGACCTTGGAAAAGCGATACTTGAACGCTCAAAGGGAATCCACATCACTGCACGATTTGAATGACAAACTTGAGCAAGAGCTGCAGCACAAAGAAGCGCAGTTTAAGTTGCAAGAAGAGAAGTCTCGAGCACTGCAAGAAAAGCTGGAGTTATCAGATCAGAAGCTGGATCAACTATCGAAAATGCCAGACATGGAGGAAGAACTGAAACAAAGACTGCAGGCCTTGACTCAGGCTCAGGAACGTCACGGATCTGCGGAGGAGAGGATTGCACGTCTGGAAGCTCAAGTGGAGGAGAAGAACACGGAAACAGTCCGACTGAATCAACGACTGCGGGTTAATGAAGATCACAATTCCAGGCTGTCCGCCACAGTTGACAAGCTTCTGGCAGAATCCAACGAAAGACTCCAGGTACATTTGCAAGAACGTATGCAAGCTCTCGACGAGAAGAATGCGCTTACGCAAGAACTGGATAAAACGCGGAAGGTCTTGGAGGAACTGCAGACTGAAAAGGTGAGTTTTGGTATAGTACTGACAATGTTGACGAATTCTTGTAAATGATGACTGTGACCTTCTTCTTTCGATAATAGACGGAACTGATGAAAGAGTTAACAAAAACAAGACTGGAAATGGAAAGTTGTAAAAGACAGCTGTATCAGCAAGAAATCGCATACAATATTCAACAAACCGAAGCCCTAACAAGAAGTCTGAGTCCAACCCCTCAGGATTCATCATTTGTCCGTACAAGCAGCCATTCCAGCTTTGACACGCATTCTCTTCCACGAAGACTAATCAAGCACCACGTCGACGACGATTCCAAGGTGGGTACTTCGATCATTCAGATGGGATTTTAAGGATAGTTGGAATTCATGTTATCTTATGACAGGATGCCGAGTGGGACGCTGTGGAGCAAGCACAAGTGTTAGCCAATGTTCAGCAGGCCTTTGATTTAAGCGACGCTGAAGCTGATGACTCGGAGAGCATATTTTCGGTGGCCGAGGTGCTCTCACCATCTCAACAGACGGATGCCCAAACACTGGCCTTAATGCTACAGGAACAGTTAGATGCAATAAACAATGAGATAAGGCTAATACAGGAAGAAAAGCAGAACACCGAAGCCCGGGCAGAACAGCTGGAGTCTCGTGTTGGGTCCATGGAACATGTCAACTTGATTGCACGACGAGCAGGAGCTTATGACAGGGCTCTCTCACCTCCCCTCAGCGGTCGAAGCCTTGAGATGGGCGGTCGGGGGCTTGATCGACCGTTGTCTCCGCCACTCAGTGGTCGCTCTACTCCTCGGTCTAATCCTTCCCCACAAATGGATTACTTCCACAAGTTCAACACGGTAAGGGTGTAGTATATTTACTATTTCCAAACACTTCAGATACTCACAGTAAATGTGTGTGCAGGTCCCTGCATCCCTGTCTCCCGGAAACTACTACTCGTCCCCTGGGTCCATAAATGAGTCGATGAGCCAGATGTACCACCAGAGCAACCTAACGATGCCAGACATGAGTTTAATGATGGGTATGAAGCCTGACGCTAGTCCTCCTACGCCTAGGTCTCTCAGATTAATAGGAAGCTCTTCCGGCCCCATGTTAGGCCAATCCAATGACGAGCTGAGGAATGTGACTCGAATGTCTCACCCGGGGTCATCCAGTGAGTACATGACAGGCAGCTTGCCGCACCACGGGATGGGTCAAGGAGCCTATGGGGTCCAAGATAGGTCCGGCACTGGGAGTCTAGGCGCTGGGTCTAACGCCGCTGCAATGGCAGCAGCAGCAGCTAAGAAGAAGGGAATCAAGTCTTCTCTAGGCAGACTGTTTAGTAAAAAGGAAAAGGTACCTTGATATAAAACCCGCATGAGTGGCTAATACGATGCAAACTTTGTTCAACTTGGCCAACTTCTGTTGCAGGGCAAAGGAAAAGATGTAATTTATGACCACGGAGGATTTGACAGTGACAGTAGCACGACAAATGAACCAACAGTGACTACCTCCTTAAGCGCTATTAGTATACCAATGGCAGCTCAGTCTGTTCACTTAGCATCTACATCCAATAAGGCTGACTACGATCGAAGAAAGAAACGAAAGACAAAACTATTATCAGAGGCTATGAAAGCAGGAACTCCTTTTGCTCTATGGAACGGCCCCACAATCGATGCTTGGCTGGAACAGTGGGTAGGAATGCCTCAATGGTATGTCGCAGCTTGCCGAGCCAACGTAAAGTCAGGTGCAATCATGAGCGCATTGAGCGACACCGAAATTCAACGGGAGATTGGGATCAGGTACAAAACACCCTCAAAAAAATTTTTCACGTGGTATCTCGCAAAGTCTTAATGTATTTTAACTGTGTCGCAGCAATCCTTTGCATCGATTGAAATTACGATTAGCCATACAAGAAATGGTCTCTTTAACGAGTCCATCAGCTCCCACGGCCTCTAGAGTACAGCATCTTGCATTTGGCGATATGAACCACGAATGGATTGGGAAGTACTGGCTACCATCTCTGGGATTACCTCAGTATAGAACCACTTTTATGGAGTGTCTAGTCGATGCCCGTATGCTTGATCACTTAACTAAAAAGGACCTCAGGGCCCAACTAAAAATGCATGACGCCAGTCATAGGTAAAGTAAAATTTAAAATATATACACAAAATTGACACGTACCATGTGTGACCAAATTTTGAAAATTCATTTCTTATTCAACTGCAGAAATAGTCTTCAGTTTGGAATAGCCTGTCTTAAAAGAGTAAACTACGACCGTAAAATGCTTGAAGAAAGACGGAGGACTTGTGAGAATGAGAACGTAGATCTTTTGGTATGGTCAAATGACAGGGTAATGAGGTGGGTCCAGTCAATAGGACTTAAGGTATGCACAATTCTTGTTTTATTCCAAAACCTACTTACTTATTGAAACAAGTTAAGAAGCAATTCAACTGATGATTCCAGGAATATGCAATGAATCTACAAGAGTCTGGTGTTCATGGAGCATACATCGCTTTAGACGATACATTTGACGCTAACACAATGGCATTTGCACTACAAATCCCCACTCAGAACACTCAGGTAATTTAAACATCCAATTATGCAGTTGATTTGATTTGTGCGAGATATTTCACTCTGAATTTTGAAACCCAGGCCAGACATGTATTAGAGCACGAATTTCAAGGCTTACTGAACATGGCTGAACGAGGAATCCCACCGCCAGAAACATCTTGACCATCAAAGGTGGTTGAAGTCTAAAATGCAACTTAATACTCAAAGGAAGCAGGAAACTACATTATCTACAGTATGAGGCAGTCTTCTAAGATTTAGGAATTGTATTAGAATCTAATTGTAGAAATTGATGATTCTTGCATGCAAAATGATACGTGAGAAGCTAAACATGTATGATAATAATGTCGTACTTTTTTGCTATGAGATAATTTGTGTGTTACTTATCACGACCTGCAAATGGCAAAGTTACTGTAAAAATCTCATGAATGAGCGTCTCATTCGTTTAACTGTTGTATCCAGATCAAATTAGCTGTTCAAAGTAACCGGAGATTTTACAGCCGGTCGAGTGTTGATGGGCTTCAGTTGCTCTTCTACCAGTTCCCAACAAACTATACCTCAGAAACGGCTTCCAAGTACCATCAACGCTACTTATCAAAGTGGTCTGGAGTACTCCTTTTTACAGCTAATTTGACTATATTTTACCTGTTGCACAAGTACATACTAATAATACATAATATCTATCTTTAACGTAAATCTAAGGAGTAAGTATGAATCTCAGCTTTGAACCAAATGAAAAGGGCAACTACAGATCATATTTACTGAATTTTAAGTCACCTCATTTTTCAGTCAGTATTAGTGACCTGGTTCCTCAATACCACATTTATGTGTGTGGTATTGCATGTTGATATTTGTAAAATTCGATGTACATCCAGTTTATATACACGAACTTACAATTGGGTAACATTTTAAACCATTGTTTGTGGATTATTTTCTCTAAGGTTTCTCGTCAAAACTCAGAATACACTATATGAAATTGTTTGTCTACTTTAATTCTATTTTATTCCTGTTTTCGTTCCACCATTCATGGAGACGCATATAATCACCAGTCATTCAATCACGATTCCTTTTCCCCGATTTCTGACTGAATTTTCACAGCAACTTCTTCTCTCATCCACCACCAATGAATGGATGTCAGACTGAACACATTCAATGATTTGACACAGTTTTGTTCATACGTAGAAATGTATACAGCATTATAAACAAGTCACCTCACGTTGAGCAATCGATAACCCGACGCGTATACAATTAGAACTGATACTGTGTTTACTCCTTCAAAATTCCTGCATTGGGTTACCAATTTATTTTCTGAAAGTAAAGCAGAATGACAGAATACAGAAAGTCTTCATTCCTCAGGTCAACATTTTTGCAGCAGATTCAATATTGGAGTGTTATGAAACGCCAGAGTCCACCTAAAACCGCTCTGAATAATCATAAAAATCGGAATTATCTGCTGCCTTGTAGTCCTACCTCCTAGGTCGCCCTATCCAACCATACATTAATTATTATCACTATCAATAGCTTTCATTGCTAACTACTATGTAAGCTGAGCTTGTGACTGGTGCAATCAAACCTACATACACCAAACCTTTCACGATTTTAAGTCGTTTTTTTGTAAAGCAAAATCCCAGTTCAGTTTCTCAAGACACGCACGCTGAGATTTTCTAATTGCACGTACTTGCATCATATTTTTCATGCAGCAAAGTTAAAGTTAGTAGTTATCAGTTCGCGCTTTTTTATGGGCTCATTCATGGCCTTTATCGGAAAAACATCCCCTACAGTGTAATAACATCCAGCAGAACTGTGTATGAATGAAACTAAAAACAAGTTAATGATTTTACACACGGCGACACGAGGAATTCTGCACAAGATGTGACCTACGATGCTAATATCAAAATGTGGCATTTCATTGGAGACTGGGGCATATGCGTCAATTGGAATTATTACTGTGGAAATATAATATCTTGAATAATATTATGCGCGTACTCTGGCCAGATCATTTAGGATGACCTTAACACGAGGTAAATATTCGGGCAACATACTCCAATAGAATACTACATTCCAATCATTTGCTGCCACAAGATGATCGAACACTGTATCATCTCAT
>JAQGBV010001409.1:0-15801 GCA_034698685.1 Isotomurus pseudopalustris
ATTTGTTCCTTATTTAGCTACCCAATGTCTCCTCTTGTAAATCCTCTCCTTGAGAGCAACTTAAAATGTATTATACCTAGTCGGTTGGTAGAGACTTGTTGTGCCAAACGATAAAGAACCAAAATGGCTCAAAATGCACAACATCCCATAGAAAGGTGTATATCATGTGAAATAGCTTTGTAAACTTTTTAACTAAATAAGGAGAGACTTATCAGACTCGAGCAAGAGTGAAAGCTTACTTGCTAACTTGCTGCTACCATATGGGTTTCGTTTTTCTCGGGTTATGTAATGCAAAGTCATGGCTTAGTGTGAAGGTAGTTTTGAGCAAGTAAAATTAAGTTCAAGAATTGCTTTTTGGAGGCAAGGAAAGGATTGAGCGTGCGATAGTGATTGGGCAGTGAAGCAAAGTGGAATTGTCGTTGGTAAAGTGAACACCACACACAGTGAAGAAAGTATTTCACTCAAAGGTTGATACGTTCAGCACCCTATAGACTGACAAACAATTCCCACTTGTGTGAGAACTTTCCCTACACACAGCCACCACCAAAGTATCCTTGTACTTTGTACATGGATAAGTTTTACGAACGACCAATATATAAAAAGGCATTATTAGCTTCAGGACACAATAATGTGATGCTGATGGGAGATGGAGTATGATTTAGTATGAGTTTAGTATAATGTGAGGGTGCTTTCACCACTCCACAAATTTATTTTCTACCACCAACAAAGCCTCCAAATATCAACAGCTGGGAAAGATCTTTCCCTTACAAAGAAGTCAAGTGTGGTGTGAAGAAAATGAACTTCTTACAGCAAAGAGGTATTCTCAGAGGTTTATCTCGATTCACAGAAGTGAATATTAGAAAGCTCGCTAATCCACCAATCCATACAGAGACCAGTAATAATAATACATACATAAGCCTAAGGTAAGTTACTTTCTTGTAAGTGTGTATATATATACACACACACATTCTTTTAGCATCTTTCGCACATTCTTTATTTTTTACAAGACGTTTACCATGTCAATAATACTAGAGACAGCTTTCCACATGCCTATCTGAGTAGGCCAGAGTAAGTACACTTTCAATATAAGCATGTCGGTTGGTAACTCTTGATAAGACTACACAACAGAGACCACCAGAGAAAAATCCTTACATGGCTAAGTTTTTGATGCTGATGGCAATAGCTGTCGTTGGTGATGGTAGTGGTGGTGGTGGTTGCGTATTGAAATCTTTCAGTCATTGTGATGAGACCACAGAAAAAGACCCCCACCGTCCACCTAACAAGGATCTAATAATGCACACTTATCAAATGATGATGATCGTCATCATCGTATTATCAGCGTCATTTCATTATTGCATTGTTCCTTTCACGAGACTTCTTTCTCCATATGGAACCCTTCAGAGAGCGAGAGAGAGAGAGACTCCTAAAGTCCTAACCTATCTCATCCCATCTCTCTCCCACAATTGTGCACAGTAAAATATAAACACGTTATATACTCATATACGCGTTCGTACAATAATATCATGTGCCCTAATCTCTCTCCCTATTGTTTCAACAATGATCTGTCGTTGCGGGTGGTGGGTTGTCTATAAGCCATCATAAACTGAATTCACTTCTGTCTGTCCTCCATCTCTCAAAATCATCTCTCTCTCTCTCTCATGAATAGGGAGACACTGTCTGTCACTGGAGAAGCAGCACAACTTCTACATGCATACACAAATAACCCCCAATTCTTCCAATACATCATCCCCCGTATATCCAGCAAATCCAGCTCATCATGCCCCTGCGTCACCAGCCACATTTCCATATGCAATTCATTCATTGTGTAAGTCACACAATTAAAACACCCTTGACCTCATTGCACTCACTAAACATGGATGTATTCGTCTTGGAAGTACTTTAAATATTCGTTAGTAGAACTACCCTCCACTTGCAATACTTACGAGTAGAGTCTGAGATACCGGTGTTCTTTTTACATCGGAGGAATTGGAATTTAGACAGCCGCCCGGAAAAAAGAACTTCTAAGGGAAGAAGGTTTTGCTGCGAGTGCTGCCTGCGTTCGTATATGACTGCCACGGTTTTTACTCTGTGGTGATGATGAGAGAAAGTGATGAGAAGTTAATTGATCTCCCTGACTGCTATCGCACCAAGCCCAACTGTTCTTCGTATAAAAATAGTCTCTGTGGCTTTCAATTTTTCGCTTCTTTCGCCTTGTGACACGAAAAAGTTGACATTTGATATTTTTAAATTATTCCATCATCAGAAGTAGTTATCACCAAAGCACACGACGAAGATGGTTGGTTTCATCATTTTTTCTCATCTGCTGACAAGGAGATCAGCACACAGGCTGGTGTGGTAGCGTCTTATCTTTGTCAAACTTTTTTTAACTTCCGAGTGTCATTTGCTAATAAGGTGAGGCAATTTCCTTAAACCTTCCAGATGAATGACATATCTCTACCGTCCAACTTCTTCCAACCCGAGAAAAAACGAACTCACCCTCTCATCACTATACTTTCTTTGGGGTTTATCTTTCCGAAAAATTCACTCTTTTGGCCTTTCACTTGACATGAGATTTTAGAAATTTACATAATGTCCTCGAAAGATATGTATGCGCGCACCCCCTTGTCTGCTACAAAAAGTTTCCTGTGAACATTCTTCTCCTCCATTAATTGCTTCTTGATTGCACACAGTGGGAATTCAGAAGAAGAACGGGAATCTTCTGTGTCAATCAATGCAGCCAAAAAGCGTACACGACTGATTGCGTAATTGCTTATACAGGGAATGATGAATCTACTTTTTACATTCATCTGTTCATGTTAAAGCTACACAGAATCTGAAATATTCCAAGAAATGAAGTAGATCGAGACTGCGATACAGCGGAATGATACGCATGAAGTTGAAATGGTGGAATGAATTTGAATGAATCTCAAAACGAGGCATGTGTTTGTATGAATATGTGAGTGAAGCAGAGCAGTCCCGTTACTTTTTGTTTTGGTCTAAGAGTCCAATTTCTGAGAAAACTTTCACCCAATCACCTTAAGCAATAGTCTTTACTATGCGCTTCTCTGAAGCCACTTCAACTCACAAAAATTAACATTCAGGTCGATGGACGGCATTTTAAGTAGGACCTACACTTTTCTTTACCACACACACACTTACATCTATATTAGAGTAGGCAGTAGGCAGTACTAGGCAGTAGGTGAATTTATATAATAGTAATGGAACACTGAACACGCAGGCAAGCAAGGGACGCTAGTATCACTACAAATTTAGATAACTCCACGTCAAAATAAATCTTTCAAAGTTACTGCACGTTATACTCACTGCAACTAATCTCCCTTCTCTCCCACACTGACTTTAATTTAAGGAGATAACATGAAAAACCACATTTCCCAATGCTTTTGAATTTTGACTTTTCATTTTTGAGCATCTCAAAAACAATATGAAAAATTCACACACCGTCTATCTGCTAGCCATGCCTTGTCTCTGCAAATTCCTCTTTCTCTTGAAGGCAGGAAATGAACATTTCTGACATTATCTTTGCTTTTTGACTCCCATGTGCCGAGAAATAAAGTCTTCTGTTTTTCACCCCAACCACTCTCCTATCTCTATAGTCTTAGCGAAAAAACTTATTTTTAATTAAATGCCCTCCTGTACTTTCTTTCTTCTTCCCCAGGAAAGTCAAGAATCAACTCAAAACTCTAAACTATGATACGTCTGGAAAGGGACAGGGACCAAAATCAACAGATATTTTACTCAGATACCATTTTTGTAGCAATGCTACAGAAGTAGACAGAATATTAATACTGCGTCTGTTATAATACCCCACGAAAAAGAAATGGCATAAAAACACAAACTGGAATTTTGTATCTCTTATTTATAAATCGAAATTGGAAATAGACTTTCCTTCAGTCAGCTTTGATCATGATGGTCTAATGTATCAATGCATCCTGTTTAAAAAAAGGATTGATTGACTTGAATCCGGTAGCAGAAGAAGGGAAGACGAGCTAATCTCGACAATTCCATCAAATCACAGCAACACCAGCAGTCCTCAGTGTGTCTGCACTCTCCTGTATACGAAGTGAAGTGAAATAAGAATAGAAAATCAATTTAGATGTTTAGATCTTGATATGCGTTCGTTCTTCTTCCTCCAGAATATTGCACACCTATGATCCAAATCCCACCGCAAGTGATGAGTTACTTCATAACAATAATGCAGTAGTGCTGTCTGGTATAGACAAGCTTCATCCCCATAAAGGCAGTTTTGTATAATATGAAGCAGACAGAAAGAAAAGTTTCTTTTTCCATCCAGGAAGATAGGAACACAGCACCACCTCACATTTTTGTAAGATTGGAGACTGAGATAAGTTGTATCCAACGATGAAGGAGAGGGCCTAGATTGACGTCAAGTAAAACACATTAACGGATGCATGAAGAAATGCATACACAAGGAGAAGATTGGAAGGAAGTCCCATTGGTACATCGTGTCGAGGACTTCCTAAGAATTTCGTTACTCTGGTCGTATGATTTAGATAGACTGGGAGAAGAAGGAGAGAGATAGATTGACACAAAAGAAGTTGTAAAAGGCCCCAGACAATACGTGAATGAGGAAGATTGAATAATAGTACAGCAACGAGGAGAGACGATATTGTGCCAGCAAAAGTCAAAAAGTAGAGTAAGAATCTTCGTGGAGATACGGCTTATATTCACCTCTGTTTGGTGAGGTGTGAGCTGTCACCGACATAATGCTTGGGGAGTTTTTTAGATGAGCTAAAAAGATTGACGACGCTCACTGTATTGGGAGTTTCGAAAAGAGATTGGAAATTCAATTGAAAAAGGCTGAATTTGGTTTGGTAAGTTGTATAGGAAATAATGCTGGTGGCACCGGGTTTTGAGGAGGTCACATATCCTCAGTCATTCTGCCTCATGTGAGTCCACCATCGCTGTGAAACCGACGATGGAAAAGGGTTGCTTTGAATGCGATCTTATCAAAGTTACCCGGATCAGTGTGATAAGGTTCCTGCGAGGAGCCACACATCTCTACCTAACACGAAGGCAATGGAGGAGGACTCTCCACCAACCCTTCTCTCTACTAAAGCAGAGACTTATCTCCATCTAAACAAATACACACACACACACACACACACACAGGCCCAGCTCTCTCGATTCTAGAAAGGGAGTATTGCACAAAAGGGTTATACTCACACACACGCAGTATTGCTTGCACCCAAGATTGACTTAATTCGAAGAGTGATTTTTCATTCGAATGATGTCCTATCTCGCATTACCTGCATCCTCCTCGCAACTCTCTGCAGGCAAGCAAGTGTAAGTGTAGAGTAACAGATACGCTAACTGCATTATAGGAGGGAGTATGACATTGCGACTGATGGCTTATCTCACCCTCATATCACCACCAGCCTCGTGTAATGCTCCCTGCTAAACCCTCACTATTAGAGCCGATCACTCTAATTTCACGGAATTAAAACGTGCGCTTGCAGGATGCCTGATAGCTTGATAGTCTCCCGCTTATCATCAACCTTCTATCAGTTTTCAATTTCTGTGGACACAAACTCCCAATGTACTGTTCCTTATCTTGATGCACACAAAGAGTATTACACACAGAAAAGTCGCGACGAAACTCCAAGAAAAGCGTACTTACAACCATTTAAAAATCTCGTGCTGGGACATTACTACATATAAGGTCACAATAATGAAAGAATCATGTGAAATGAGCCTCCACATCTCTCTCCCTGCTTACACTCACACACAGACACACTCTCTCTCTCTCTCATTTCAATCTCCTAATCATTATGGACATCAACCGAGCAAGCATTAAAGTGACACAAGCTACATCCAAGTTGTCGCTCTTTCCTCTTTACAAGCCCATATTTAGTGGTCTATCTTCCCTGAGATCTCCTCATCGCAACTTTATCGCTCATTGTCAACTTTACCAGCTATTAATGCTATTTAACTCATCTCTCGCACTCACCCTCCTACATTTTGACATTGCACTTTATAGCAGATTTCTTCCTTAATTTATTTGACTCCCATGCAGTCTCTCTGGCCAAAACCAGCCACTCAGAGTTCTTACGTAACAAATACAAAAAGAAAAAGTGAGTCCAAAGCTTTTAGTAAAATAAACAGGGAAAGTTGACTGAGTTCAAATGGTCGCAGTTTCATTTTTTATCACTTGTAAGAAGCAGTGGTGGTCTTAATAAGCAACTTTGTTCATTCTCACAAACAGGAGAATACATCAGACAGTCGAGATCAAACGAATCTCTTTCATGTATACCTCCTAATACATTTCAAACTTTGTACGGCCTCACATCAGCGTCCTCCGCGATGTCCGATGATCTTAGAGATGAAGAAGAATGCATGTGTGAGAAATCAATGAGGTTTTTATTTGAACACACACTCACACACATGATGTTTTATGGTTGATGTAATATCATCTTTATCAGTTTATCCTCCAACTGATAAGGGAAAGTTCAGAAATAGTTCTTCAAGACATTTTTCATCTATGTTCAAACAGAAAGTCTATAGTCCACTGACTTCTTCTGCAGTGCATGCGCTAAGTTCATGATACTCTCCGACGATATACAACCCCACATGCACATCGATAACTTATTCATTCGCTTAAAAACTTTATCAGTCCTAAAATATGCATGCATGCTTCGATTTGTGATACCAATCTTGTGCAAACACTCAAGCCCCTTACATCACACTCATTTCGTTATATTTATCATTTCTCATGCAAACTCTGATTACCGTGATGTTATCATATTCCAAGTTCCGCCAATTCCTGACTCAGCCTTTATGCAAGCCCCCCTCTCGTGTTATTTACATAACGAGAAAGTTTAGATAACAGGAAGTGAAGGTGCAAAGGGTTGAGGTTGCTGAGGACCAGAAACGTATCAGTGAAAATGAGTGGGAAGAATATAACAAAATCATTTGATATCTTCTGTTCTGTCACGATAAGAATGAATTTCGGGGACTCGCATGAAACTCCTAATATTAATGAGAGTGAGAGATTATCACACATCAAATTAATGATGAAGCCTTAAGCTTGCTAAGGCATTTCATGTCTTATCTTTCTCGGCTGAGAGAGATGTTCATACGTGTGAAGAAACGATGATTTATCATAAGAAGACACAAGACAAAGTGTCAGAGTTGCTTTAATAGTTTGTATGTCTGTTAGAATTCTCATGAAGAAGAAGGAGCAGCAGCAGCAGCAGAAGGAAGGGGCTGCAGATTATTCAGAGTCTCACCTTAAATCTCCTAATCCTTCTGAGAGATGAATGGCACAATAAGCCAAAACTTGCCTCATTTGTTTAAGACACCACCACACTAATATCTCTGATGACAGAGATAGCAGATGGCTCAACAAACTTCATAGGAGAAAGTTGCCCTCAACTGAAACTTCCAGAGAGTTGCAGCCTGATTCTAAGATTTCTCTGACACAACCATAAACTTTATACTTGACATGCGATACAAAACGGAAAGAAGGTAACAAAAGGAATAATGAAAGGGAACGTTACTAAACTCGCATTGGGTGACGCTCGTCTTATAGATCCTTCCTCGTGTTCTTAGAATTCATTTCATGAGAGAATAACTTATTACATAACCCCCAAGAAGATTCCCATGAAGTCGTCACTTTCATAAAGCTCTCATGATAAACGTACAGTATGGGCGAGTAGTTCTGCATAGGAATAACGTGGTGCTGGTGGTGATGGTGGTGAAAGTCTGGAGGATTCTCTGTGCTTAGTTTAGTTGTATCATGAGCCGGATGAAAGAGTTGGTGTGGCCCGAGTCACATTTCTCCTTCGCTACAAGTCTTTCTCTTATTATTATTACTATCCCCAATAAGACTTGTTTGTCAAGTGTCAAAGAAGACCATTTTCCCAATCCATGTTCACACAAGGATGACTCCATGGGGGAAATTGCTTGTCTCTTTCACTCCCAACTCCCAATTATTCCTCAGTCAACCTTCTCTCCAGTCCGACTCGAAGCTTAACCTCCTCTCTTTCTTTCTTTACATTTTGACATCTACAAGGCTCACGAGAAACTTCTGTGAAAGCTTCCCTTCTCCGAATTTATAGTTAGTTAGTACTCCTACAAGGCCTCTCCTCATTCTATCAAAACCTTCTTCTTCTTTACTTCCGGTTTTCTTCATTCCTCCTTGATAGGATGGTGACAAGTGTCAGACTTATGTATGACATCTCAGCTTAGCCCATCAACTCTCGTTAATACTCCATACTCTACATTCCCATCTCGTACTTAACTCCGATTTCCTCCTTTTCATCAGAGCTTTGATTTCGTCTCCATAATATGTTTCTTCTCATCAAACCCACTCAAGTACAAAAGCTTATTTAACTCAATGAGATTTCCCCATGTTTTGAATTCATAATGAATCCATCCGCCTTTCTTAAAAGGTAAAATTATTTTATTCTTTCACTGAAATAAACAGCAAAGGAAATTATCACTGTTTTGCTATGCAATCAAGTTAAACGAGTTCTTTCTCTGTCAATATCCTCCTCCTTCTCTCTGTAAATAAATCTGTCTTGTCCCTCCTTACTAACGATCGAGGTGAAGTTCTAGAAAATTATATCACAGTAAACAGTACGCAGCCTATCTCTGTGCAGTTTTATCATTGCACAAGTAAAATCCATAGTTCTCATCCCATCCTGACAAAGTTCAACAAGCATATGTAAGAAATTAGTTGATAGGGACACGTTACTCAATCTAAATCACCTGAGAGCAGCTTAGACATAATCACACACGTATGAATCCGATTGTTGTCCGCAGTCCGTATGCTGAGCTCTTCTACGAAGAAAGACTCAAGAACAAGAACAGGTTTTCTTCACCCAACCTTTTACTTCGCCATCAGCTTATCTTTATGCTTGACTATTGTCCCTAAAAGAAATTTCAGTCGTTGGATCAACCTACAGATCAGCATAAAATCTCATCACCACCTTCCTCCTTCTTCACGTGATGCCTCTCCTGGATGATTCTAAGCGATGCATAATGGGAGACATTATAGCCTGTTTCCCTTGTTCCAAGACATATGGGGCAAAAGGAAAAAAGCAGATTCATTTAGCTTGATTGTCAATAATGGTTTCATCACTCCCAGAACAATTCCCAGCATCAACTTCTTGAGAATCAAAGATACAAGGAGATAAAAATTGAGTTGAAACAACTTTTAATACCGAAGGAGAGAAGGAGGTAAGACGACGACAACAGCGAAGAATCGGGATAAGAAGGAGGGCAGGAGGAGTTTGATTATAAATGTGTGCTTAAGAAACTTAAGTTTCAAAGTTAAGGAGACCATTCATGAATGCTTTTTCCTTATCTGTTCATCTCGGAGATGCAAGTTGCTGGTTCAGACTTCAATGTGTGGCACTGCCAGGGTCTGTGTGTGAGTGTGTGTGTGTACTTCCCTCATTATTATTTTTCTGTATGGTTGATTGTGTTCAGATAGGAAGGAAGCTTGTGTAGTATGGCGTCAAGAAGAAGGATTTTTTACCCTTAAAAAACCAACCTGTCCCGATCTTCACGGAGATACGGTCAGAACTACATGGATCTTAGCTGCACCTTAGCATTTGTATTATCATTCATTATGTATGAACAACTTTAACTTTTTAATAGAAGGGGAGGCTACCACACCACCTCCTTACTATCCGCCTATATTCTTCATCCCTTCATCTTTGGCACTTGATCTCTCTCAAATGCACTTGTTGCCAGTAGGCACTATTCTATTGTAGTAGAGGCAATCTTCTTCTTCTTCTTCTAGTGTTCTGGTGCAGGAGCAGTTGGCTTTTATGCATAATGCCATAAGGAGATGTGGGAGAAAATACGACGGATAAAATCATGAACGAGTCAAAATTGGTAGAAAACAAATAATACATAGAAGACAATGGCGAATAAAGTGGCCACTTCAATCCCTATCGCTCATCAACCTTTTTTCTATCATCGCTGAAGAATCTCTTCTGGTTGGCTGCGCTTACTTCTTTGAATACAAATCAGGCTTTCGTCTCCGTCTTTCTGTCCATTTGTGGAAATCTTTTTACAATCACCATCATCATCACACAGCCATACAATGACCTAATGCTTACACACTAAAGCTTATCTCCATATCCTCCACCACCACCGCCAAATCTGCCTGACCTCATCAGTGTCATCATTACAGGGAATTCATATCAGCAACTTATAAGACGTTTTTTAGTCTGTTGGACTTTTTCCTCAGATCCATATTCCAACCTAGTAGTCACTGCATCTCCGCCTGATCTTTTCATCTCTCTCTCTCTCACTCTTACATACACATACACATGTATGATGGACACACAACTCAGACGAGTAGACTCTCGCATTCATCCAATGACTCACAAAACAATGAGGAAATGTGACGTGTACCTTTGACTCAGTCAACTCAGATGGCCAAACTCTGAGCTAAAAACGAACCCTTCGCGATGCGGTGAGTTTTTTGCAAGATTGTTGCAATCCGGAAGGGTACTTTGGAATTTGGAACTGATCTAACAAGGGCTAAAGATTAAGGTTGCACAAAAGACCATTTAGACCTTCTAAAGATTAAGTAATCTATCTCTGTACATGTATTGCTCCAATCATTCTTCTAAAAATCATTCAATCAATAAACTGCTGAAATCACAGCAATGTGGATTGTCAGTGGCTTAACGAAGCATCCGTTAATTCACATGATTGGCAATGTACTACGTGACTCGACTTAAATTTAGCTTCAGATTAAGGCTAATTTGATGTGCGACTCAAAGGGTAAACTGTCACTATCATCGCGAGTTCATAAGGAAGATTCAAAGTTATAATAAGATTATCACTCGTTTCAGTATCTGTTCATACGGCATATCTTTTAAATATTTTAGATCACTAAAAAGTCGAGAAATCATCCAGTGATCTCGTGCGTTTAAGTTGGACTATGAAGCTAAGATTATCTTCAATAAACTGGATCTGCGAGTGATTTTAATGCGTTCTTCGATTCAATTAAAGTAACAACGGTCATTTGCACTGCAGTAAAGAGTCGGAGTCATTATTATTACAGGTAGACTCCCACACGAACGCAAACACACACCATCCCGCCATTCGCATCCCTTATCGTACAATCAAACACTAATTGTACCGTAGATAAGCGGAAAAGACGGAGATAACTAAGATAACCGTACAACATTATGACGAATAATAAATAAAATTTATGCAACGGACGTGCCGAAATATTCCTCATTTATCAGATGGGTGGTAGGCTATCTGCAAAAGTCATCATTCGTGATTCTGGACCAGCCAGCTGATTGCCTATTACTAATTATCTTTGCATCTACAGCAATGTATACCCAAGGCACTAATTTAGCTGCTTATCACTCCGTCTCTAAATGCATTTTTAATGGTCCATAAATCGATAAATTCTCCAAGAGTCCGGGTAAAATTACGGATACGTGAGTGAAATATCGAATTTTCATGCTACCATCATAACTTCTTTTGTTTGATACGAAGATATCATCCTTCATTATCACAACACTTCTCTCTCATTAGTCTCGTGTATCTTGGCTTCTTTGAACAATCTTCACATGCAGAGGCAGAATAATGCTCAGAAGTTGGGAGAGATAAACATGAGGAAGTCTTGGGAGAAATATGTATATAAAGCAAAGCTCTGCATGTAGAAAGTTGTCAACTGATAATCCACGTGAGATACGAGAATGTTGGATGAACTGGATGTTCCTCTTTGAACCTAAAACTTAGTTCTAAGATTATGGTAATGAGGAGCCTCAAACTTGCGGACTAAACACAGAAACAAGCCAAGTTTAAAGAGAAGGGAAACAACGGACGTAAGATCATTATTTATTCTCTGAAATTTATCATCATCATATTATTATCGTATTACAATAATGCTTCATCTTCACTCTGTACTATTGTGTGTCCTATGAACGCAAAACTTTACAGATTACAGAATGGCTTGTCTCTTGCCAAGAATTGTACTTTGCCTTCATTTTATCTGTCAATAGAAAAGGCCACACCACCACCAACACACCAACCCCAGCCTGGAGATGGTTTATCTTGCAAAACCTCCTCCGAAATCCCTTTTATTACGCGTTCCTTATCCACCACCACAACATACACCCCGAACTTTTGTATTAATATGTTGTATCTTATGTGAGAGTCGTTATTACAAATCGATTAATGTGTGTATAATGAACGGAGTGAACTGTAATGCGTGTTGTTAATTCTTTAGAATAAAATAACTGATAACTCTATCACAATAATTCCTTGTCTCCGTCAGCAAACCGACTAACCAACAACGCAGCTTTTCACATTAACTACAGTTAACTGTCCACTAATTTGTTACCTTATCTTCACACAGAACTTTTTTTACTATGAATTCTGAGACAAGCAATTCTCAAGACCTTATATCAAATGATTACACATTATTATGCAGGGATTGTGTCTTCCTGTCAACATATTCTTATCACCATCAAACCGCTATACAAGTTGAGATAAGGCTAAGAATTTCTGCTGCTGTTATCACTTCATTTCCTCTTTCTATCACGTCCATCATTAAGTCTACAGAAAAAGACACTCACACTGTTACTTACAAGTTACAAGCAATGAGAAAAATAAACTTTGTACTGTGTGTGATATGATGTGTGTGTGATTGGTTGCGTATCCATCGGCAAACTAATGCACACAGGGTTGTTCAAAATATCCTCTAATGACTTTTCAAATCAACACTTTTATTACAAAACACCACATGAATTAAACAACCGGTTAAATAATTGCTTAGGCTGAGAAAACAGCCCCACACATGAGATTATACCAAGGGGAGAATTTATTCTCAAGATAATCAATAATATTATAACAAAATAACAAGCTTGAAATTAGAGTTTTGCCGTGTGTTATCCAGTAAGAGAAATAATGATTTTCTTCTCAGTTCCAGAGACTTTTAATTGCTCCATTATCGTCAATTAATATTTGATTATTATGAGCCTTCAAGGTTTAAATATTCTTACTCTCCTATCTTTGACAACTAACTAGGTGTGTCCCGCCTGGTCTCTTTCTATTCTACAATTATCTCTAGAAGATAAAACCTAGTCGCTTTCAAAATGTGGATACTGGGGAATAATAATAATGCACACACTTCGATTCGCATATTATTATTCTTCTACTATCATCTTACTGCACACGAGGCCACTCAAACTCTCGGTAATAACACACATGCCACTGCCGCTGCAAAACTTATGTGGATTGATGACAAGAAAATTAGACGTAAATTATTAATTACTTCAACATAAGTGACTATTTGATCCGCCTATGCATCACATAAACTCATGCTGGCATGTGTTTCGCAGCAAATCAAGAATTCAGTTTTTATTCGAGTGAAAAATTGCCTTTACCTTTTTACCATACGCTCACATATTCATCATCAAAATGTGCTTTTTAATTACAACACACGGACCATGAAATAGTCAATGGGTTTTAATTGAATACTTTGATGGAATACGAAAACTCTAATAGACTTTCGCATTCAGGCTATCTCCTTGCTTAAATAACTACAGAGTTATTGTTCGTGATCCAATCCTAATAAAATTATACATTACTAATGATCATCTTGATGAGTAACAATAACCTGAAATTAAGTTGTACCGCTTTCCCTGAGGCTTAAGTGTGGTGTGTGTGTGTCTTCGGATACAATAGGCTAGGTATTCACTGTATTCACCTGGAAAAGCTATTAAAACTTAACTGCCCACCCATCGCCTTGCCTAGAATTAAACTGTCATTTGTGTATTTATCATCAAGGAAGGCATCACGGACATTCAATGAAAAGAACGAAAACTGAGGTTAAAGAATTGATTCTAACTTACAGAGCACACATTTTCATGTGAAGAATAACGGATACAATCAAACGACAAAAGAACTTCTTCAGTACATTTGGAACTAAACACGTATGTAGATTTTGAATTGAAAGTGTACGGAAAAGGATGATTTTGGAAGGAAGCGGGGTGTGTGTAAATGCAACTACATGTTGTGTCTTATCATGTTTTCACTAAAAGGATTCTGAACAAAGCGATGTGTAGTAGTAATTGGACTTGTTGTATACTAACACTAGGTTCTCTGCTTTCCTATTTGAAATCAAACTTTCTTATTCCCCTATTGCCAAACTTGGTATTTATACATCGAGCCTATTTATAAATATGTATGTTGAGGGAGAGTATCAGAGTGGAGAAAGCTTATCACAACTGCCACATCCATGAGAAAACTTTCCTTCTTGTACAGGCGATAGTATACTTTAATTCACAATTCATAGAGAAAAGCGATTGGGAATCAGCAAGAAGTCAAGGATGAAGCTTGTGTAGTGAAAGTAAGAGACAAGGACTGATAGGGAAGGCCAAGAAATAAGAAAAGGATGAAGGATTGGAGATAATGGGAAATAATATTGTAGAAGGATATGAGACAGACTACATAATAAAACGAAGAGGCAGTGTAGTCGTGTTAACATCTGAGAAGCCTTTCTGAAGAGATGATGATAGCTCATCGCCTCCTTAAGAAAGGATATGTGTGTGTGTGTATGTGTGTGTGTGGTAGTTAATAGGGAGTGGTGTCGTCTGTAGCCACATTACTGGGAGAAAGTGACTAGAAAGTAGAGAGACAATTTATGTTTGGTGTTTGCCATTGATATCCACACTCGATTGCTCGCAGATTTTTCATCCAAGACAGTTTTTTGGGGAGGAGAGAAAACACTGGCAGAAAGCCTGCCATCCGCCTGATAAGAACTTGATTTTTGTGAAACATCATATGAAATATATTCAATCTGCTCACTAAGATAAGTCTTTCAATAGAAAGTCGAATGTGGGTCTGATAGTGTCTCTCACCCACCGACTCCCTCATGCCTGCCAACAATTTATTACACTCGAAAAATTCTTTCCCCATTTCCCATGCCTACTAATATCCTCCTATACACAACTACACTTCTTCGTCACCGTCACTCTCTCTCTCTCTCCTTCAAGAACAAGTCTCTTGTCAAAAAATCACCCGAAGACCATCATCACTCTCCAAGTGCCAAATTTATTTCTCTCGCGTACAGAATACTTTCTCCATCAACTTTCCAAATTAAACAACGCCATCATCCATCCCTTCATCCCACAGTATCTCGCCATCTCAGCCCCACACTCGTTCCTTCGATACTCTCTGTTTGTCAATTTCACTTTAGGATCATCTCTTGTACTTGACACTTAACTTCCATCGTAAAAACTTTCATTGCTTTACATATAACCTCTCTCACACGACCCCAACATTATTTTTCATCTTTCCAACTTAATGAAGTAAAAAATAATCTAAGTTTATACTTAACCGCTACTAGTTCAACATAATTTCGGAAAAAATCCACTCAAAACTATCTATTTTGAAATCACACACACACACACACACTTGAAATGTGTTGTTCCGTCCATTAATCTGACAAGGGTTGTATAATAGGCGAGCATCTAGTGAAGTTATTAATGAGTAGTATAAATTTTAATTGCAACTTCCTTCCACCAACTGTAATTGCAGAAAAGTTATGTGTAACCTCTCGAACAAATTAGAGTAGCTCCTCAGGTTATCAAAAAGAATGTTTTGTTTGTGAAATGTTTTTGATTTAAACGGCATGATTCAAACAAGTTCATCAAATTGAAACAAATTAGTTCTGCATTGTGCTAGAATACTAATTTACACACAGGAACAATAATAATCACAGAAGGAGCCAAAAAGTCCATTATTACCTCCCACCTTATTATACGAGGCATTTTA